>PVKP010011151.1:0-62294 GCA_004027715.1 Plecturocebus donacophilus
TCAAACAAACAACAAAAAAAAGAAAGAAAGAAAGAAAAAGAAAAGAAAACGGCCAGAGTTACCAAGAGTGTTTACCAATCAAAAGATGCTATTACCCACCTTGGTCACCCACTTTATTCACCACTATTGTCTCCAAAAGACTTTGGACTCTGTACATCCCAAATCTGTGCTCCAAGAATGGGATTAGACTCCACGGCAAGCATCAGCCTGGGGGGTGGTGGGGTGAGGGCACTGGCAGCCTTGAGAGAAAATGGCCTTTCCTTGCAGCCCTCCTTCCCTTCTGCTCCCTACTCTTCTCACTGCCGCTGAGCCGTGGTGTTTTCTGGGGACCATTTAACACTTCTTTTAAAGGCCATTAGGGCCAATCTCCCTGCTCCCCAGCCTCTCGATGTCTGCAGTTGCTATCAAGTCATGGCCCATCTTCATCTTACTTTGGGGGTCCAGTGCCTCGCCCCGAGAGAATGTCATTTCTGTTTCCTGGACAATCCTCCATTCCAACAGTGGAGTTTTTCCTTTTTCCAGCTCCCCCGACCATATCCCAATGATTCAAGGACAAACTATAATATCCCTTATTTTAAAACCTTTACAATATAGGCACAGCTCCTTTAAGAACCAGGAAGAAAGCAAGGAGCAAGGGTGGACAAGGAGACATTAGGCTAGACCACCTTGTTACCTGGTGTCTTGTCTGAGCTCCGCTAGGCCTCTGGAGTCTGCTGTACTATTTGAAGATTCCCCGACATCAGACTATCTTATCTTCTGGCCTGTTCTCTGAGCTCGTCCTTGACCTTTGCTCTTTTGACACAGATCTTTGCTCCTCCCTGACACAGTCATGTTCTGGCCTCTGCCCTGGTCTACCTTTCATCCAGTCCTGCTCTGGGCTGTGAGCATCCCAGGACTCTCCCCAGCCCTGGCCCCACTGCATCCTCAGCTTCTCTCTGAGTGGGTGGCTGTGATTGGGTCTTCGACGTGGCTCCTTCTTCCTTGTTTTATGTCTTTCTTTCTGCACTCAGCCCCAAGTCTCTCTGGAACTGTCTTGGGAGATAATACAAATATCACGGCTAAGGGCAACACCCACTTTTTCAACCATCTACCAGTGCCTATGGATCAGATTCTATCTTTCCACTGGGAGAATTCCCAAGTCAATGGAGGTCACTGTCCAAGAGATTAAGATTCTTCGCTTTCCTTCTTGATAGCTCAAAAGTCTCATATTTCTGATGAGATTTATTGGAGCCTTATGAAAAGAAAAATCCTAAGGTTCCAGACAGCTTGCCTGAATTCCTGTTAATACGAAGTTGTTTTCTGAAGATGTTTATTATTTGTTGAAATGGGTTACAGTCCATTCCAGAAAGGAAGTTCCAGATATGCTGGAGCAATGGCAGCCTTGTCGGAATAGGAGCAAGGAAAAAGAAATTGAGCCAGCCCACCTACATTTGGATGGGCAGAACCAGCTTCGACCTTGTGCAAGTCACCCAAACCCCTGGAGCCTTCACTTCTTCATCTGAAAAATAAGGATGAAAAGAATACCTTTCTGGCTGCATTGGTTTGAAGATCAAATAAAATAATAAATGTGAAAGTGTATTTTGAAATGTCAGACGTGTTTTAATGTTCACTATTAATAGTAATAGGTATTATATTTAGCCTATGATTCCACAGGATGCTTCAACAAAGAACAGAAACCTGGAGTCCAACTGCATTATTCTCTTATGTAGCTGGAGACCCAAAGGCAGATCAGGCTTCAGGGTTGGTGGGTTCAGGGTCTCAGGGGTGTCGCCAGGGGCCTAGGTTCTTTTTGTTTCTCTGTCCTGCCGTCCTGGCTATCAGATTTATGTTCGGCCTGGTCAAATAAAATGGCTCTGCAGATGCAGGCATCACCCAGACACAGCACTATTCTGATGAGGGGGAGAGGCTGTCTCTCCGTGTAGCTTTCTCTTGGGAGAGAGGAAGCTTTCCCCAGACTCTCCAGCAGCCTTCTCCTGTGTCTTTGTTCCAGAAATAGGCATATGAATCAATTCCTGTAGACTATCAAGGGAAGGCACCCTTGGACCCATCAGGCCCATGCGTGTTGGGCAGGGATGGTGCCAGACCATATGGATGATATTGCATCATATGGAGGCTATATCATAAAGACAGGTGAATGGATACTGAGTAGGTACGTTAGGCTGATCTTGCATGGCTATAAAGGGATACTTGAGTCTGGGTAATTTATAAAGAAAAGAAGCTTAACTGGCTTATGGTTTTTCAGGATGTACAAGCATGACACCAACATCTGCTCAACTTCTGGGGGGACCTCAGGAAGCTCGTACTCCCTGAGTACATGGTGGAGGGCAAAGTGGGAGCAGGCATATCACATGGCAAGAGCCGGGGCAGGAGAGAGTGACGAGAACTGCCACACACCTTTAAACAATGAGACCTAGGCTGGGTGTGGTGGCTCACGCCTGTAGTCCCGGCACTTTGGGAGGCCAAGGCAGATGGATCCAGATGGATCATTTGAGTTCAGGTGTTCAAGATCAGCCTGACCAACATGTTGAAACCCCATCTCTACTAAACACACACACACACACACACACACACACACACACACAAATCAGCCAGTCGTGGTGGCGCATGCCTGTAATCCCAGCTACTTGGGAGACTGAGGTAGGAGACTTGCTTGAACTTGGGAGGCACACACATTGCATTCCAGCCTAGACAACGAGAGCAAAACTCTGTCTCAAAATAATTAAATAAGAAACAAACAACTAGACCTTATGAGAACTCACCGTTGTGGTGGGGATCTGACCCCAGAACTCAAATACTTCCCACTAGGCTGTACCTCCAATAATGGAGACTACAATTCAACATGGGATTTGGCAGGGGTGTATGTTCAAACTGTATCAGTAGGCAACAGTAGTACCTTTTTACAAATGGTGTTATTGCCATTGTTATCATTAGACTATATGCTCTAATACAGTCTAATGATAGACACCATTTCTACCATAGTCTATGGTAGACACCATTTCTACGTGGCCACATTTGTGCCCCCAGTATCTCCTACAGTCCCTGGCACATTGTAGATGCTCCATAAGTATTTGTTGAATCAAATAAATGACAGGCAATGAAAGATCTGATGAGGACAACACCATTTACATGAGTATGCTTGGATGCAGCTCACTATGTAATAGGTACCCCTTGCTGAGTGCCAGGACTGTTTCTCACTTGTTTGGATGTTCCCAGCACTGTTTCCAGGCCCTCCTGTTTGCAGGAAGGGGAACTATTTATGGGGCTGCCGCTTTGCAGGGCTAGAAGGGAATACACTGTTTTCCACGGAATAACTGCTACATAAAAATGTGTTAAGTGAATGAATGGCACATATTTTGTGAGAGAAACTGGACTTTTAATAACAATAGCAGAATTTACCTAGTGCTCTTTCTGTTACTGGTGTTGGGTTATGTAAGCACTTTATAGGCATTAACTTTTATAATGCTCACAGTAACTCTGTGAGTCAGGCATTGCAATTATTCCTATTTTACAGGCAAGAAAGCTGAGGTACAGAGGTGTTAACTAACTTGATTTGAGCTTCACAGGTGGTAAGTGAGTGGGGCTGGGATTTGAATCAGTCCTTCTGGTTCAGATTCCTGCATTTAATACAGTGCCCAGAAAAGCTCCTTTTTCAACCTGGCCTCTGGTGCCTGGCCGTAGGAAGAGCTGGTGGGCCACCTCTGGTGGACCCTTCTTTCGGTGGCTAGAGAGGACAGGATGGATCAGACCAGGCTCAGCCTTCTTGTAACAACCCTTTTATTGATCACAGACTCGTCACTTTCACATCCACCTTCCTTCCCAGGAAGCGCTAGTCTACTGGAGTGAACTTGTTTTACCAAAGAAGCCTGCCATACATCATCATTTATCAGTGAGCGTCCATTTCAGGCTGGCCCTCCTGTATATCAGGAAGCGGCACTATTTATGGGGCTGCCGCTCTGCATAGCTAGAAGGGAATCAGGCTGCATTAGCGGTGCCATCGCTGCTGTCGAGGTTGGGCTGGCTTGTTTGTTCGTTTGCAGGGCCTGGTGTATTGTGAAGATAAGTGCTTTGCAGGAAGAGCCAGCCTCAGCACTGGCAGCTTGGCTTCCCTTTGGATGGCTGCTGAGAACTGACCCCCCTTTTGAGCTTTTGGTTCTATGACCCTGACTTCATCACAGTATCGAATGGATGTTGAGGAAATAACAAAAACTAACTACTTTAAAAATAAGCATTTATTATGTCCTAGACACGAATCCACTATTCTAAACACTTTACAGGTATTCAGTCATTTACTCAAAACAAGAGCTCTTTTTGTCTCCACTGTGCAGATGAGGAAACTGAGGCATTGAGAAGTTCAGTTACTGGTAAGTGGCCGGCTAGGCTTCAAGCCCAAGCATCTGGCTCTGGAGGCTGCATGCTTAGCCGTCACTGGGCACCCTGAGCCCCTGCCACTGCTCTGAGGGCTTTATGTGCTTGTCTTATTTAATCCTTATGGCAGACCTAGAAGATAGGAACTATTGGTATCCAAAGAAACTAAGGCTGAGAGAAGGTAAGCAGCGTTCCCAAGGTCACAGAGCAGCAAAGCAGGCTGGGATTCAAATCCAGGCAGCCTGCTTTGGTCCTTCACCACCACGCTCTAAGCTTCCCATCTCTTTTTTGCAAGAAATAAGGATCGTTCATCAGCAGAAACGGTTCAACCTCAGTTGTTCCTTGTATTAACTCGCTTCCACTACTCCAATTCTTTTCTTCGAGAAATTCTTCTTTGGGTTCAACAGGAATCTATCATATAACTTAAGAATACGAATGGAGAGAGCTCAGCATTGGTTTCTCTAAGCCCGTGTTTCATAGAATCCAAGATACCCTGGGCCAAAAGGGGCCTCCTGAGGTCACTGATCCCATCTTCTGGCCTCCAGGCAAGATTCCCTTCAACACAGACTTGCTGTCCTGATGACGTCTTTTTTTCCCCGATTGTTTCCAGGGAGGGAGTGAGTATCTTCCACGTGAAAGTACAAAGAGCTGGCCGGCACCTATGATAGGGTGCCCTGAGTTATCTGAAAGTATGGCCTGAGTGCCTGAAAGTGCAGGTGACAAAGGGATCTGGACAGGGACTCTCTGGACAGCCCCAGCAAAAATAAACCCCCCAGGGCCCTGCCAGCCCCGCCCCCGTCCTCTGATGCCAAATGCAGATGACAGCCTGAAAACAATTTGTCCGGTCTGTGAGTAATGTGTAGTAACTAAATGCTAATTAATTTGCTGTTGCATTTGAGTTAATTTATGGGGTGTTCTCTTCACCAAGTAAATTTTAATTAAGAAGAGTAAAACAAATGACAAAGTAATTTCCAAAAAATTAATTTTCAGTAAACACAAGCCATTGTTTTTCTTTGTATCAATAATAAAAGTTAAAGTGAAGCCTCTCTAATGGCCCCCTCCCCCAACTCTCCCACTCTAAGAGATGGAGTTTGAGCCCGAGCCAGGCTCTTGGAGCGTAAAGACAGTCGTGCAAATTAGCAGCCAGGCAGGGCCAAAAGGAACTGGGCAGAGAGCCTGAGAGAAATCAGGCAACAGACCTCAAAGAAATGCAACAATTGCTACTTCTTTGGTGTTCATTGTGTATAATTTTCATCCAACTCTGCACTTTTTAGGAGCTTGGAAGGGGAAAAGGGCACTACTCTTGCTTCTGATAAAATACTAAATGGGGGAGCAGAAGGAGGAGACATTTTATTATATTTTTAAAAATTAATCAAATTGCATAAACCAATAAGAAGAGAAGAAAGTAAGAAAGCATTTATGTTGCCAACTTTCCCAAGGACTGCACTGGGAAATCTTACATAGCTTCTCTCATTTCTCTAACAATTCTCCGAGGAAGGCAGTTACTATCAGCTCCCATATTACAGATGAAGAAACTGAGAGTTTTAGAGCTGGCCCAAAGTCAAGTCCGTGGCAGGAAGTCAGAGCTGACACCTGCTTTGCGGCCTCCAAGCCTGCCACCACATCATGCTGTCTCTTCAGTTACACGGGTAACAGTGATTTCTGAAATCAATCTGCAAGGCTGTGCTGGGTCTGCTGACCAGGACTTGCTGTTGTTGCTGCTGCTCTATGCCTGGCCTGTTTGAGAGTTGGGAATTGGGTTGGGGACGATGGGCACCTACAGTTGGAGGGTTAAGATGTGGGAAAACCAGAAGGAGGCCTTGGGGGAGATCAGAGAAGCTCTGAGCATAACGCAAGGCATGGTGGGGGCATTGGAGCAGGAACTCATAGGGGTGGGCAGTTCCTATACTGTACCTCACCCCTTGTTCTCCCCGACAGCCTCCGCATCCTGAATCGATGCTTCATTGACCATGTCTGAGCTGAGCTTCCTCACTCAAGAGAGTGAAAGCATTAAATTCAATCTTGGGGCAGCTGGGCAGAGGTGAGGGATGTCAGCCTGGGAAGCAAAGCCCCTGTGGCGGTCACATTACACAGAAGCTAACGTCAGGGTCTCTGTTTCCCTGGGATCCGGCTTGTCCTGCTGCAGTCACCTGGGGCGCCTATGAAAGTATGGATTTGTCTGGGTTTCTCTGTTTAATCCCAAATCTGTCAGGCCTTGTTAAATTTGATGGGGCCTGAAAGGTCTGGTGTTAAGCAAATACTCGGTGACCAGAGTCTTTGATGAGAATCAAACTGAAGCTTAATCCTAAGGTAATGGCTTTCCCCATAATCCCAGGAGGCCGGGGCTCAGTGAAGGGAGGTGGAATGCAGCAGGCTGCCCAAAGCACAGCTCAGGGAATGGGGAACGGCTGCTGCCCTGCAGAGAGGAGTTCCAGACTCCCCCAGTGGCCCATCCCTCAGATGTAGAGGCCGTCAGCATGGAGGGTCTCCTGGGAAGGCATTCTGCCAGAAGTAGGGTGAGGAGAGGAGGAGAGGGGAAGACAGAGTTCTTTAGTTTGTGCAGATGGCTTTGAAGAAAGAAAGAAAATTAAAGGGAGGCCAGGGAAGAGGAAGGATTAAGAAGCTGATCCAGTATTCCCAAGTGGGCTAGCCCTGACTTTGCCCATACTTCAGTCGGCTCTAAGAAGCAGAATTGTCCAAGCAGAGAGTTTGGCTGGGGCCTGGCTGAAGTGCCCTCTGTTTCCTTTTTGTGCAAGGGAGACCTGGCTCTGCAGGCAGCAGACGGAGGTAGCGGCAGGGGTGGGGGTGGGGGGTAAGGACCCCCCAGTTACTACCAGAATGAGTGTATGGGGTAAACGTGACCACATCTAGAGTCTGTCTGCCAGCCAGGGAAGCTGAACACCCTGGGCTTGGCACAGTGGGGTGAGGGATCCTGGGGGCATGGGCTGGGGACAGTGAGGCCGAGGGCGTGGAAGTGTGGTGGCTACCCTCCAAGCTGCCCTCTGTGACAAATAGGGCTGATTGCGCCATCCCCGCCTGCTCTCTGGAGAGGGCTGCTGTGCGCCTCCTTGTCAAGGTATCTGATTAAACATTCATGGGGAAAAAATAAATAAAATAAACATTTTGCAAAGAGATGCTTAAGCAATCAGGCGCTTCAGGGGGTGGGTTACTGCAGTGCAGTAACCACATGCCCCAGGGGTAATCGGCATTTAATGTCACCAGCACCTCCTGGGTCTCCCACGGAAGTGTTGATGCCGCCCTCCCCAGAAGTCCCACCCGCCAGGGTAGGCTGGGATATCCCAGCCATTTATGCTTAGCTGTTTATTATTTTCTCTTTCTCATCCTCACTTTGCTTTAGTGCATCAAATATAACCTATGTGGGAGGAAGGAGCCGGCTCTGCAAGGAGAGAGGCAGGAAGGGGGACTGGTGCTAAGGAAGCAGGCCCTACCTCCTGCAAGGTGTGGGCTGCCAGAGCCTGTCTGGAGGCTGATACCGAGGCGTCACGTTGCTCAGTCCTTCCTTTTGTCGCTAAGCAAGTGTTTACGGAGCTATGGCAGAGAGTGTGTGCTTCCTGCCTTCTCAGAACTGGATATTAATAAGCAAACAGAGAATGAAGATGATGGCGATGAGAGGCACGACTGTGCCAGACACTATTGTTCGATGCTTTACAGCCATTCTCTCCTTTCATTTTCATTAACGACTGTATGAGGGAAAGACTGTTAGCCCAGCTTACAGAAGACAGCAGCCAGGCATTGAGCAGCTAAGTAACTTGCCTAAAGTTACATAAGGCAGGAATTTTGAACCCAGGTCCTCTGACTCCAGGCTCGTGTTTTACCACTAGCTACTTCTAATAACTAAAAATAGAATTGGTGCTTTCAATTCCTCACTCTGGCTTTGGCAGCCAGGGGAGATTTCCAGATGAAGTGACATTTTAGCTAAGTCCTCAGGAACACTGGACTTGTCTAGCTCAAAAGCAGAGCTGGGTCCACTCATAGCACAATGCACAGGATTAAAATCCCAGGTGTCCTCCTGTCCCAGGTGAGATTCTCCCAGGCTTGCTTCCTCCCCTTAGCTCCCTGCCTGAAGAAATAAATGCCTAATGACAGCAGCCAGGGTATCCTCTTTCCATGGGTGCTGCAGGGGCTGCTTGGGCATCACGCAGGCAGCTGTACAGATGTTCCACCTACTGGTATGTCAATTAAAGAAGTACATCAAGCATTTCCCCCACTGAGGCTTTTCCCTGCCACCGAGCTCCCCTGAAGAGTAGGGGCTGATTTTCTGGAGGTGTCCATCTCTCTGGCAGCAAAACAACCTCTTCAGACCAGATGAGTTTTCTTTGCAAATTAAAGTAATTCATTGTACCTCTGTAGTCAAACACCCCGCCTCCGGCACCCTTTTATTAATACAGTCTCTGTTTTAATTGGCTTTCTCTATAGATAATGACCTGTCCGATAAAGGGTTACTCATTGTACAGAGTGCATTCATCCACCCGAACATGGGCAAAGCCTGGGCCAGAGCACTGTAGGCAAATCACCACCCAAGTGGGGACCATCAGGCCAGGTGGGGTCCAAAATGGACTTTGGGAGGTATGCATCTTGGAGTAGACCAGAAGATAGTGGAGGGAGGGAACAGAAAGTCAAAGGTGCCTGCTCATTTACTCATCCACTCATTCAGCAAACCCTTATGAAAAACCCTTTCTGAGCCAGCTGCTTTTGCTAGGAGCTGGATTTATCACGAGTCAGTGTGGCAGGTACCTGACACTGTTACCTGAGCTGGCAGATGGGAGTTGCAGTGTGGAAAGATCTCAGGGCCCCAGCTTTTAGGGAAGAACTAGACTGTTCTACTCAGCTTTGACTGCTCCTTTGTACTCCATGCAGGGCAGTAGGAAAATACCTGCTCTGGTGAAGACCACAGGTGTAGACTCACAACCCAAGGGGACATTTAGTCCAACCTTTGATTTTGCAGAAAAGTAAGATGCCAAGAGAGAAGTGACTGCTTGAGGGCTCACAGCAGAGTTGGAACTGGATCGCAGCTCTCTAGATCCTAAATGCATAGCTTTGTTCCCTTGCCTCACCAGATACTGGGGCTGAACAACATCCTTGATGGTACAGCAGCCTGCCTAGGGAGCAGTGCATTTTCTTCTGGGCAGTGCCTCCTATGGTCCTCTCTTTTGCATTAAAAAAAAATGTTTTCTTTAGAAAGTGGAAATCCTTGAGTAGGATAAGGGCTTGCTGTGGACTTCACTTTTTGTATCTGTCCAGCAGAGTCCATTGAGAAAGACAGGCCCCTTGGAGGTGAGTGAAGAGTGTTGCCCTGCTGTCAAGGAGGATGAGGGCTGAGCGGGTGATAGATGGCTCGGATGGTGACATCCGGGAGAGGCAGCTAGCAGATGCTGGGTCCTTGGAGTCACGTGGGAGTGGATTGTTTCTGTCTGGGCTGCAGATGAGCAGTTGTGTATGCTGTGTGTGGTGTGTGTACACAAGCACACATACACACACATCAGAGGAGGCAGACACTGCCCTAGAGAGAGTGGCAACGATTTTTTTGCTTCTCTGCAAGGAATATGTTCTGCCAAAGATTTCTCTGTCTCCCCTGGCATTTGGAACTAGCTCATATTCCTGGTGTTTTGTCCTCAGCCCATCATACCTTTACTCCTGAGGTGAGTGTGCTAAGATCTCTCAGAGATACTTGCAGTACATCTGCGGGTTTAGTGGGAAGGGCATGGATGAGTTCAAATCTCAGCTTTGCTTCTTCCTAGTCACGTGATATTGGACCATGTTCTTAAACTCTCTAAGCCCCAGCTTTCTTCTCTATATAATGGGACTGTTATGGCATGATCACATCACATAAACTGTAACAAAGTATTCACTTAAGCATGAATACCTAAGTTAGTTCTATATATGCCTGTAGCCCTCTCAACAAAGGGTCTGGATGGCCATTTTCAAACAAAATGATGTAATGGGTAAGAAAAGATGCTGCTAACTCTAAATCATCACTCAACTTGGTAGTAGTAGTAGTGCAAAATCGTTTCCATAGATGGTGGATCTTTGTTAGTCACAAACTCTTATCCTTGCAGGCTGGGGGCATGGTATAGCTTTAGTGTGAGGTCCTGAGTGGGGAGTGGTTTCCACACTGGAGTGAAGGATCTGAGCAGCCAGAATCTTTGCTTCTTTTCTCCTAGATTGAGCTTCTTAGATATTAGGGACCCCCCAAATTCAAGGGTATGGTGGTTTTACTAGCTGTGAAGCCTTGGGAAAATTACCTAAACTCACTGCGCCTGAGTTTTCTCATCTGTAAAATAAAACAATAAAATACCTATAACATAGGTGGAACTAAATGAGTTAATGCATGTGAAGCATGGGACACATCTTGTTCATAATAGGCACTCAAGAAATGTTAGCAGGTTCATTTTATTTTTCTATCTATATCTATATCTATATCTATATCTATATCTATATCTATATCTATATCTATGTCTATGACTTGGTTTTGGCATCAGATAGACCTAAGTTTGAAGTGCCAGCTCTGCCACTAATTAGATGTGGTCCTCTGGGCAGTTGCTTAATCTCCCTAAGCTTCAGCTTCTCACCTGTTGAATGAGGATGCTAATAATACTGCCTTATGCAATGGATAGGATTAAGTGAGGTAACGTACATGAAGTATGTAACACGATGTCCGGAACGGGGAAAGTACTCAACTAATTTGATTTGTGATACTAAGTGGAGCCTGCACTGATTCTCTCTAAGACTCATATCTCTACTGCCTTCTGGCATCACCTCCCAAACACAATGGGTACATGTCGAAGAGAAAGGGGCTGGTAAGACACTCAGAGCCCGTGGCTCTCCCATTTTTATGTGTAAACCTCCTTTCAGTGATCCCAGTGCCTTACAGGCCTGGAGCACTTCATATTTTTCAAGGTCATTTCATATCTTTTATCTTTGTTTGTCTTCACAGCAATCCTACGAGATAAGGTGTGTGGGCATTAATCTTATTCCATAGATTAACAAGAAAACAGAGGCTCAGAGAGGTTAAGTGATTTACCTAAGTCATTCAGCAAGTAAATTCATGTCTCTATTCTGGCTTCAGCAGGAATAACGAGCATTTATTTATTGCTTTATAATGAAAAAAGACTGTCTCTCACACTATCTCATCTGATTGTCACAACAACTCTGGAAGGGTGGCATTACTATCATCCCATTCTGCAGATCCAGAGAGGCTAAAAGACGTGCTTCTGATTCCTCAGCCAATATGTGATGAAAGTGAGCTTTACATTCTGACTTCAAGTTCCGTGGTCTACTTGCCATTTTTCAGTCCTCTCTTCAAAAATCAGCTTATCTATTTTTTAAAACTCCAAAACAAATAAAACACCAGCTAAAACAGAGGCAGGCAGCTACCCTCAGAGAGGCAGGCTGCAACATAACTTTTCTGACAATAGCATGGATCAAGGTGCCCAACAGAAAGCGTGGAAATCTATGAGGCAGCTTTCCACTGAAGGGTGTAATTAGAGAGCTGACAGGCTGTACATGCAAAGCCATTAATGGGTCCACCTGTGAGAGGGACCTGGCGAGCACAGGTAATTTGGACAGAGTGGAGCACTCAAAGGAGACCCGTGCTGCAGGTGCCCAGCCTGACCCCCCAGGCCAGAAGCCTCCCCAGGGAACAGGAGGAAGGGGCCGGCCTGGACCCTGCCGGTGACACAAAGCTATTTGCCGTGGTGCTCACTGCGCATTATGCTAAAAGTGTGACAGATTTTAGAAGCAGTCTGGGTGGGAACCATGGAAACAGGTTAGGGAAGAGGAGATGCTGATTGCTGCTGCTCCTGTTAGTGAGAGAAGAGTGAGCTGGGAGATGTGCCCTCCCTCCTCCGCCATCCTCGGCCACTGGTCCTCTTCCTGACCCCCGGCTGTCTGTAAGCATCATCCCTCCTAAACATGGAGCCAAATTGGGAAAGGAGGTGGGAGGCAGTGGGGGAGAGAGGGAGCACTGACAAACTGTGTTGGTCCTGAAGCCTGTGCTTCTTGACGCACACCCAGTCACTGTCAAAAGTTCCTCCGTGCGGAATACCTGCCATGTGCCGGGAACCGTGTGGGGTGCTTCCCCTAGGCTATCTCCAATCCTCCCAACCACTCTGCAAGGTTGCCACAATTGCCTTCATGATACATATGAAGAATCTGGGGGCTGAGAGATTAAGCAGCTCACTCAAAGTCACACAGCTACTAACAGTATGAATTTGGATCTAGAACCGTCTGACTCCAAAGGATATGCTCCTTTCTTCACTCTGTGCTCACTTCCAGGATAACAGCAACCCTCTAGGAACACTTACAAACCACACTTTCAATCCAATCATTTAGCAAAGGAAAAGAATGCGTGAATTCCCCTTTTAATATGCATGAGGTCACCGGGGTTTGCCACAGTGGTGGTCCTGTCTTCAGGAAGAATAGAGATGAGACTGTTAGATTTTCTGCTGGTAGAGCTGCCAGACAGAAAGGACTGATGCTTTATCCTGTGGTCTCTTTACCTAAGGGTCTTCAACAGATTCCCTCTTTCCTTGCCTTGGTTATGACTATCAGCATGGTTCTCAGTCTCTTGAGTGGAGAATCCATCTTCACTTCTTGTCAAGAGTAGAGAAAAGTGCTGGGTGTGTAGGCCAGGAAAGCGATCCCCAAGTAAAGAAGTGACTTTCTGTTAGAGGTGCCAAGCCGAGCAATGCAGATCCAATTCCCAGACTCATGCAGCTGTATGTGGTAGTGAAAGTGGAGGAAGACAGGTCAAGGACATCACCCAATTCTGAGACGTCAAGACAGATGCTTTCAGTGCCCAGAAACCTCTGGCCTCTGGGAGCTCTGAGCTTTGCTTTCAAGCGACTGAGATCAGAGACTCACACCGAGGAGATTTGAAACATCTAGTGTCGGAGCACCCTGTCCAAGGAGATTAGCCTAAAGGGCAACATGGAAAAACATCAGAGATGAGCTGACCCAGGAGACGGTTGGACTTAAATGGTTCTATGCAGAGAATTGCAGGGAAGTCAAGGAGAAAGTATCCTAGAGTAGGGAGGGGACAAGGATCTTGGGCAGGTGTTTTCTGGAGGGAGGACGAGGATGTCGTTTGGGTCCCATGAGACAGTGGATAGAGGACCAAAGCCATCTGGGGGGCATTCTTTACTGTTCTCCTCTGGGAGTAAAATTGAAAAAAATGCACAAATAACCTCTTATTCATAAATTCAAATTGAAAAAAAAAACCAATACGAAACAAAACCTCACAACATTTAGGGCAGATGGGACGATAAGATACCAGTGTGGAATGTTGTGGAAACGTAATTTTTATGTGGAGTATCCTCTTCTCCTTGTTTTGGAAAAGGCAGGTTCTTCTCTTGTTGTAGGCTAAGCATTTCACCTGGGTATTTTATTCCTCTGGAAAGCTAGCCCTATATTATCACCCTGACTTTGTACCACCTTATAGTTTTGATCTTGACCTGGCACTGTTTCCATCCCATAATCTATAGACAAATCTTTCCACCCTAACCCCCTTCGATATCCTGTATTCTCTTTTCTCACTGTGTTTCTTTCCTTCCACCATACTTTTTCTTAAAAAAGTGATGAACTTTCGTTGCCCCTGTTTTTCCTTACTCTGTTTGCTCTCTGGTTCATGAAATGTGTTTCTTTCTCACTGTTCATGCATGCCTCAGTTGGCCAATACTCATTGAGTATCTACTATATGCCACATGCACACCAGGTGTTGAGGACACAGCCAAGTAGTTCCTGTCTTTAGGAGCTTACTTCCATCTAGTAACACAGGTGGATGTTAAGACAGAGGACACAAATAAATGCCAGAAGATAATGCTGATAAGCGTTAAGAAACCATAAGATGGGGTGCTAAAAACCCAATAGCAGATAGATATGATCTAGTTATAGAGCCAGGGACAGCATCCAGTGGTCAACTCATTGCCAAGTCCAATGGATGCTTTACAGTCAAGAGATGATCATGATATCTCCTTTTCAAAAGACTTATAGGAGTGCTCTGAGGGTCAGGAGAAGAGCTCAAAGAGAACGGTGTACCTGAAACCAAAGGGTGAGTGAGTTCGAGGAAGGGCATCTTTGGGCTCTCTCTGCCCAGAACACCTTGCTTCTCTCCCATGATTGACCACCATCTATTCTTTATTAGAAAACTCCCACTGGACATTTTTTTTGGTGAAGCCTTCTCAAATCCCTTTAACCCATCCTACCTGACCTACACCGTACTCTATGCTAAATTGCATTATGAATACGCTCTATCAGCATATTGGGCTGATATTTTTCATGTGTGTGTGCCTTTCCCTCTTAGGAGTGAGGGAAGCAGAGAACTGGACAGAATGTGATTTAATTCATCTTTTTATGGACTTGCCCCTTGCTACCCCATGCATACACTTAGCCTTGTATATGTAGAAAAGAAGGAGGGAGGGATGGATGGATGGATGGATGGATGGATGGGTGGATGGATGGACAGATGCCTGTGAAGTCATTGCAGACACATAGTTCACAAAGGCAGCAAAGTGTCATTGAAGAAGCAGTGGAACGAGGACTCGAACGACCTGGGTTTGGGGTCTGGATGAGTCACTGAGTTGTGTCACTGTTTGCAATTTTCCAGTGGGCGAAATGAGAAAATTTGATGGTTTGATTTCTAATGCTCTTCCACGCTCTAAATTTCTATTTATCTTCTGGGTAGAAATATGTTTTCTGCCAGACCAACAAGTCGTCACTGGTTACCCAATGTGAGGCCATCAACTGTCAGGTGTTATAGAGATTTATAATGATAAAAAGAGGGTGTGTCCTTTGCCTTCAGTGAAATTACTGTTTGGTTGAAGAGGTAAGTTCTGAAAGGTGCCCAGGTCAGGAATGGTAGAAAGGAACCCGTGCTTTCACTGGGCTCTTGTGCTCTCAGAAGCCAAGATAAATGCCATCTTGACCTGATACCCACAGCTACCCCATTTACTTAAGAGAGGATTTGGCTTCTTCCAGCTCAGTGCCTCTGTACAGAAGATTTTGCTCTGTTTAGGATGTTCCTACCCTCTAAGGACCTGCCCTGGTTGCTTAGACTATAATCTAAACTGACAACAGACTTTCTGTTTTAAAAACAAGTCCTATCATTTTCATCCTTCCTGCTCAGCTTCTTCCCTCATCTCTCCCTCCCCCGGCTTCATCATCCCCCTTCCTAAGTTGATAGTGAGTCTTATTAAGTGGTGCTGTGTCATAAACTGTTGAGTTGTGTCAGCTGGAAATGGAACATGATTAAGTATATAAAGGAGCCCCAGCCTTACCTGCCACAACATGACACAACAGAAGCCTTGGCAATGTGAGAGCATCTTTTCCTTCTCACTTCCCTTCCGGGGGAACCCTGAGACCCTCCTCTCACTACGTTGGCTCACATTGGCTTAGGAAAGGGCACACCTGGTTAGCCATACCAGCATAATAAAAGCTTTCTTATGGCAGTGTCTCTCAAGGCCGACTACATTTCAGATGGATCCATGGCTGCACCACTCCCTTGTTTGTCCCTTCCCCCAACCCTACCCCATTTCCATATTTTAGGCTCCCAAAAGAGCACCAGAGTAAGCTGTAGTTGCCATAGCACCCTCTGACCAAGCCACTTCTTCTACTCATCACCTTCGCAGACTCCACAGGAGCATGCTATTTTCTTTTATGTTTCTCCTGGAAGCCCACCTACTCCTGCAACACTTTTGGAACTGATCAGATGATGCCTGTCTCCCACCATCATCTGGTCCTTGCTTAATAGGAAGTGGGGATATGGACAAGCCTTTATCAGGGGCTCAGGGAGGATGCGTGCTGCTGGGAAGTCTGAGCATCTCAGGTGTAAAGCAGGGGCCAGGAACTCGGGTCTCTTTCCCAGGTCCAGCTGTCCCTGAGCTGGCAGAATGCAGCAGAAATTGATGACAAGTCAATGTATGATCCTTGTTAGGCAATTGAGGATGGCACAAAGTGGGCAGAACTCCTGGATAAGTCCAGAGACAAGAACAGGAGAACCCAGTATACCTCCTTGGGCCAGGGGACTGAATACCCCATGACCATCCTCCTACCTATTTCTGATTTGGTACCTTTTCTATCTGATGGCCTCAAATGTATCTGAGAAAACAGCATCCTGTGTTGATGTGAGGAATCTGGGTATCTCTAGTCATATCACGCTAATTCTGGTCTTCCTTCTGGCCTCAGGATCTGGTCTAGATCTGTACTTTTAAGGGAACTTACTTAAAAGTTCATTAAAATAGCACCTTGTCTCAGTGTACCTCCTCTGTGTCCTATAAATGAAACTGAGGTTCAGAAAAGGCAGGTGACACACTTAGTGGGTGTTTCCCTCTTCTTTTTCGCTTTTGTTTCATAGCAATCTCTGCTTTCATTTGGAGTTAGGGGCTTTTGACTCACAGCAAAGGGCCCTTTATGCCCATGAATCTAGGACCCATTGTGGTCTCCCTCTGGGAAATATGATAGTACTGTCTCTCTGTGACCTTGGGCACAGGTTGCAATATCTGTGAGGACCCCATATTTCCTTCTGAGTCCCAGACCCTTAATTCCAAATGCCTGCTGGATATATCTGCCACAGATGCATTCTCAAATTCTCCCTTTCCTTGTTGCTCTCATTCAATCAACATGAAGTGCTATAGATTCACCTGTCCAAATACCTCTTAAATCAATCACTGCCCGATTGTCTATAGCCATAGCTTTAGCTCAGACTCGTGTCGGTTCTCCCTGAGATTATTATCTCTTCTCCTCCTACCTGCTCTCCCTGTTTCATCCTCACCTGCCTTAACCCCCGGCACTTTGCTTTAAGAGCTATCTTTCCCAGAAATACACCTGATCGTGCCACTGCCCCATGAAAAAACTTTCAACAGGTCTCCATCATCTTTAGCATGACATACAAGGACTCTCACAATCTGGCTTCAGTCTGTCTGTCTGGATTCATCTTCTGGCATGCTCTCTTTCCAATCCTACACTCTAGCCTTGCTGAACAATGTATCATTCCTTGACATCCTGTTTGCATTTACATATTTGTGCCTTTTGTGTCCATCTTGTCCTCTGCCTTGAATACCCGCCCTTGCCTCCTCCTATCTGTCTTCCCTACCTGGCTAAATCTCCTCTCTTGAGAAAAGGTTGAATTGCCGCCTCCTCCATGAAGCCCCTCCTGACCACCCTAGGGAGTATTCCTCTCTGGGCTCCTCATTCATCATATTGATTTATAATTATTTGTACATATGCAGTTCTCCTCCACTACATAAAGAGTTCCTGGAGTGTAGGAACTTAACTCCTAGTACAACATATAGACTGTAGGTGCTTGATTAATGTTATTGGATGAATGTAAGACATTTGCAAGATGAGAAGGGAGAGTTTGTAGGTAAGGGCTAGTAGAGGATGCTGAGAGGAGACAGGACAGGTTTTGTGTCCCCAGTGGTTAACTGTGACTGATTTTCAGGAACACTTTTAATGCAAAATATTTTTTTTCATGTACATACATTCACAAGTTGGATAAAATTCTTTGACCATGTGCTTCTATTTCTGCTTTAGATAACATCATCCCAGTAACCAGTAGGTGATTTCAGCCTGTACAGAATGGTTCCCTCCCTTCTCCTTGAGGCCTTCCTTCCCATAAACTTTGGACACTCTTAGCCTCTGTTCCATGTTGCAAAGGCCTGTGTGTATCCAGAATAGTGGATTTGGGGAACGAGTAAGTCTAGACTTGAAAATATGATCAGAGTGCAGAACCTGTCAGAATTCTTATCAGCCACCAGTGCGGTAAGCTACTGTTTCTTAGTTGCTGGAATGACCAAAGGAAAAATGCATCTATGGTTCATGAAAAGCAGGAGCTCACCTCAGCTGCCCTTGGGGATTTGGCATTTAGCTAGCTTTTATTTGCCTTGCAATGTTTTGTTCAATTCTAATACATTGCTTTATGTGTTTAGCTTGTGTACAAAGTTTACTCTCATAAATGGCTTATATTCTGTCTAGAGGGACAGCGAGTCCTGGGCTACAGTCTGGGAGCAGAGTGTAATATAATACTGCTGTTTTATTAACCATAATAACCAGAAGTCTCTAGCCACTAATATATCTGCATAGAGGTTTTTCCTGAATTTCCAATTATTTTAACTTTCAACACAAACTGGACAGAAAATTCATTTCAATGCAGTTGAGCTTTTTATTCTTTCTAAGCTGAGATTAAGTCATCTGCTATCTGAACCGTACATCCAGGGGCAGTAAGAGTAAGTACATGGCTTCTCCCTGGCACCAGAAGTGGTCTCTGGAGCCATGTGGATTGAATAGACTTGGAGGAGTTACTTTCCCATTTTCTCGCCACCTTTCCTGTGAAATTTACATCTTTTGGCCCTATGAAAACTGACAGAAAATATCCAAGAGATTTACTTTCCCAAAAAGAAAAAATTATGAACATTTTAGGCTAAGTTATTGCTGGTTCTTTTTATTTTTTAAATTAAAAAGTTTTTTTCTGTCTATCCCTTTAATGGGTGATAAAATTGATTGAATCTCTGGCTGCAGATGACTTCAGAATATTAGTTGGGATGGTATTGATTTTTTTCCCTTTATAAAGCTTTTCTATAAAGAAAGCACCTGACGACTTTAAGTTACAAACTTTAAGTTAAATTATGAACCTTTTAGCTTTGCATTAGAAGTGGTATCTGAAACCTGATTTGCTAGATCAAACCACATTAGTTGTGTTATGTTATTTTCTAAAAACACATTTCAGAGAAATAACTCCAATCTGTGTTGCATTTTATAGAGCAAAATAATTGAATGGCGGCTGTTTGTAATTTTAGCAATCTCTTAACCTTAATCATATTTAATGGCTTTTCTCTTCAGGCTAACAGGAGAGAGAGAATAAAAGGTTCCAGCTCTGTTATATAACGGCACTACAGTAATGCAACCAGGTCCTTGGCAGCACTGTAAATTCCTCCTCTCTGAATTGTTGGTTCGGGACAATCATTCAGCAGGGAATTACTTTCTCATCTATGAAATAAATGAGATGTTAAACTAGTTTTCTGCTTCCTGTGGTACAAATGTATCAGTGTGCAGCCCCGTGCAGTGAGAAAACAAATGCCCAAGGCTTCCGATGATGGTGGCCGGAGCTGGAGAGGGGCACAGGGCTCAGGGATCAGTGAGTGAGAGTGTGGCCTGGCGAGCAGGAGACCGGGATGAAATGAGATGTAAAGGAGGGAGAGGAAGGGCGCGTTGAAGGTGCTGGAGGTGCAAACCCCTATTCAGGAAGCGATTCAGGAATCTCGGTGGGAGAGGGCATGTCTTAGTTCACTGGGGATCTCTGTGCTGCTTGCTGTGGAGATTTTTTAAAAAATGATTGACTCGTTGCAGGTAACGCTTCTTGGGATTTCTTGCTTAGAGCTTGAACACATGTCCACTCAGAATCTCACTGGCTTTTATAACCTCAGTGGGACTTTGGAAAGAGTGGGGAGGGATTCTTCTTAGTTCTGAGAGAGGGAAGCTGAGACCCAGGAGGGGAGACGGTAAAGACTATTGAGTCAGGGGCAAAGTTGAGATTAAAAGTCAAGTCTCTCAAAGAAGACAGACTGAACATGCAAGCCCCCTGTTTACAGATGGCAGCCTGGGTATCTCCTCTCCTAGCACTGGCTCTTCTCCTCACAATGACCACCTTAAATGACCTCAGTGCTCGGCTGGGCTGCTAGGTGGGATTTGATTTACTGGCAGGCTCCTGCTAAGGTGAACTACACCATGAGGTGCCCTCCTCTGTACCCTGTTTGCCTGTTCTGTCAAATCCTGCAAATTCCCTTTAGAAATAGGGCCCGGCCCTCTTGGCTGGGCCCCTGTGCCTCAGTATGCCCCAGAATGGCAAGAATCATGTCTTTCCTGGTCATACCCCTGGCACATCTTCAGTAAATAAATGCTGAATGGGTAAAGACACACTGCTGTCTACTAAGTCCATGTAGCTCCCGGGACAGTCTGTAAAGGAAACAATCTAGCAGGGGAGGTCCTGGCGCCTGACGGACCGTGAGTCCCCACTCCATACCAAACCAAGGTCCTGGGATTTTGGCGAGCCCATGTCTTAGACTAGTGAGACAGTTGGTGATTCGCATTTAGCTTGGTTTAGCCCAGGACCCAGCTCCCCTGAGAGAACTGCTCACAGATTGTGAAGGCTTTGTGGGTCGTTTCTAATTAGAAAATTGCCTTTGGAATGGAAATATGTTTCACAGATGAATTTACTGAACTCCTTGCCGAGGTGCGATTCTCTCATGCTTGTTGTGAGACAATCCCACTCTGAGACGACATATGGAGATATCAACATCTCTGAAAGTTACAAAATCATCAGCCGTCAAAAATAGTCCCAACTTCTTGGGTGCCCGAAAATAGCTGGGCTGACCACTGGGGATATTTGAGATCTAGACCTATCTGTGGGGAGGGAGCAGGAGCTGTCTTCCTCCAGTCTCCCTGCATAGTTTAGTCAGTTCTTGTCTGTGGCTTTTCTGCTCCGGCCCAGGGCTTTAAGGGAGTCCTTCTGGAAGTAAATCTAGAACCACGGTCCACGACTCATTTATACACCAACAGCTGAGTCGAAAATGCACATTTTCCCTCATGCTTATTTAAGATAGTACCATTCTTCCCATTAACTGCAATAATATTTTTGGCATTATTAGAGAACAGCCCTTTCATGTTCCTAACGTACCTGAAATCTGGGGGCACCATTTGAAACATTATCAGCAAATGGGAAGATTGTCCAAGAGGTCTCACCAAGTCATGATCAGAAAGAATTTGCCAGCCATCGGCCTGTGGCACAGACCCTAGGAAAGATGTAACTTCGGGTGCGATGAGTAAGTTCTCATCCGTGAAGAAAGCATTGGTACTGCAGAGACTCACATCACGTGATTACTATTCATCCCAGTATAATTGCCACTACAGTTGCTGCATATTATGTAATATCTAATTTTCCCAACAGCCCCCAATCCACAGGTGAGAAAAAAGTCCCTGAGAGTCTAATTACCCAAGGTTACACAGTTAGTCGAACTAATGGAACCAGGTTTTAACTTTAGACAGGACCGGCCCCAAGGCCCATGTTCTTCCCATGATGTAATAAGGCCTCAGGGAACCACGTGAGGGGGAAAGCATGAGAAGGCTTGGAGGGGAGCTGACTGGAGCAGTGGCTTTCATGACTTCCCGGCCAGATCCAGCCACAGCCTGCTCACTAAGGCTCCTCACTGTTTCCCAGGACTTCCCAACTGCATCTCCTGGCATGCTCTCCCTAACAAATGCTCACATAAGTGAATCTGTATAGGAACAAAGTATAGGAACACATAGGAACCCTGTCTTCAGAGGCCTCTCCATGTGCAGGTAAGAGTAAAGATTGGTGTTAGGCCATCTATTAGTTTCTCGTGGCTCTAACAAAGTTCCACAAACTGGGTGGCTTGAAAACAATAGGATTTTTTTCCATCTGCCGTTCTGGATGCTAGAAGTCAGGAATCAAGTTGCCAGCAGGGCCATGCTCCCTCTAAGATTCAGGGTGGATCCTTCCTGGCCTCTTCCAGCTTCTGGCTGTGGCCGGCTGTCCTCACCATGGTGCTTCTTGGCTGGCAGCTGCATGGCCCTCATCTTTCCCTCTGTTGTCAGCTGGAGTCTCTGTGTGCTCACGGCATTTTCCTCTTCTCATAAAGACTCTGGCATATTGGATGAGGGGACTTACCAAAAGACATTGTTTTAACTTGATTACATCTGCAAAGACCCTTTTCCAAATAAGTTCACATTCTCAGGTACTGGGGATGAGGACCTCAACATGTCTTTTTAGCAAACGTAATTCCACCCGAGTCAGGCAGGCTACTGGAAATGCTGTTCCCTGGAAACTGAGAAGGAGAGATCCAGTCATGTTTCAGGGACTTCCTGCGATGAGGCTTGCAGGAACAGAGGAGTTTCGTATGGAGACTGGACAGAAGCCCCACTCTCTGCTCCCTTCCCTTCCTCTACCTGGCATTCATCAGAGATGCTGCAGGCTCAGCCTCATACTTGGCACCAGTCAGGACTGAGACAGGGAGGTGCAGCCAGTGTCACCTCGTTCGCCAAGAGGTTTTCCTCCAGACCTTTTCTTGGCTCTAGGGCCACTTCCCGGAGGCAGGTGTCCTGGCCCTGGCTGTGGGCTCTGCCCAGGAGGGCTTGGTCAGTGTCGTGGGCTCATCCATGCCCCCACCCAATTGCTTTTGGGCCCGGCCTCCCTTTTATGTCCCTCTCAGCCTGCTGGGCTCAACAGGGCATCAGAGGCTTTGCCGAAGAGTTAGCTGCCTAACGCTAGCCCTGCTCATTGCCAGTGCCTCCCAAAAGCATTAAAATTGCATCTGTCATGTTATTTGGCAGTGTTGTCTGTGTGTGCGTGTGTGTGCGTCCACAGCTCCTGTCTGACATCAAAAGGGAAATATTAAAGAAACCAATCATCTCCCTCCTCCTCATCAAAAGTACAAATAACTTAGTTATCTGGGGAGCATAATGGCCTGACTTTCCCCATCCCCCCTGCATAACGAGCTCTTTCTGAGCTGCCTCACCATGATCCTAATTGTTTTTAAATGTCTGTGCTAACCGCTTCATACAGAGAGCATCAATCTGCGCGCGGGTAACTGAGAACCACGCTGCCGCTTAGGATGACACATTCTTGTAGTAATTAAAAACATGCTTAAGAAGATTCAACCCCTCTGTTGCTGGCACTTGGCAGGCAAGTGTGGTGGTCCCGGACTGTTTCCAGTCTGTATCAGCCCTGTGGGTTACAGCTGAGCCCTAACCCTTCCCTGGGACAGGAGGACCCTGCCTGTTTGTTCGTTGCTCAGTAGCCTTTTTTCTGAAAATGATCTTGTAAGCCCCTCCAGGGCAGGAACAGTCTCTGTGGAGTTGCCTTCCCATCTCTACCCCATGCCCAGTCTGAGGGCTCTGCACAGCTCAGCACTCTATCATCGTGGTCCACCTGACTGTTTATTATCTGCCATTGGTGGGTGAGCCCAGCCATGCAGAAAGTGGGGCCTGGGCCTGCAAAAACAGGCAGCAGGCAAAAGGAAACTCTGGGATGAAGGAATCATTTTAGTGTCTTCTTTCGGTTCTCTGAGTTCCTGGAATCTCAGGAGGGGAAAGGAGGGGCTCTCAGTTTTCTGTGAGCAGATGTTTGTGTTGCTATATTCAGGGAGCCTGGAATCTACAGGATGGAAGCATGGGAAGACATGGAGTTGAACAGGGATGGACAGACATGGTTGGAATCAGGAGTTATTGTAAAACCAAAATTTTTTTTGCATCTATGCAAGTTTTGATGACTGCCAGCAAGGCTGGGAGAGACATAAAGGCTCTACTGCCAAAGATAGGTGTGAAAGACCAGAAACAGGATGAAGTTCTTAAAAGATGCTTAGGTAGATGATGGCGTGACAAGGTTAGAACAGGGCTCAGGGAAAGCAGGGGTAGACATAGGATGTTGGACATGCTGTAAATCCTTGAATCCATGAGCCAGGGAGGGGTCACAGGCATCGTTGTTCCTGCACGTTCGAGTTTTATTGGACTTGGCTGGGGCTGAGATCAGCCAGTCAGAAGGTCTCATGCTTCTGACCAGAAAGAGGTAGAACAGCCTCAGGAGCAGACAGTGTCCGGCTGGAGGAGCAGTTGGTGCCTGGCATATCCTGATGCTTTCACCAAGAGCAAGGCTCCCAACACTCTGTAGGGCTTATGAGCTGACCCCAACATCAGCTCCCATCCCACCAAGCTGCTCCTGGCTCCAGCTGCTGCAGCATCTGCTGAGGCCACGCTAACAAAAAGCAGGATCTGCTGGGGGGAGGTCCCTCCTCTCTGAACTCCAAGCTCATAAAATTTCTTCTAACCACAACTGCATACCTCACGTCCCCACTTGATAGGAAGACTGTGTGTGTGTGTGTGTGTGTGTGTGTACACGTGAGTTCAGAAAAACATAGATATATTTCTACAAATACATTCAGCCTACCCAACTGAAACTTCCTGTGGAATTAAGTTATACACCAGCCCCCAAGAAAAGCTGAACCTTGGTCCCTGCTTCAACTTAAGCTGCATGAAAACAATACATCCCTCCAGGTCTCGGGCAACAAACAAATAAATAAATAAATGAAATAAATAGAATTCACAAAGAGTAGAGCTCTGAAGTCTATCTGTTGCTAGAAGGAATTCTACTCCGATGCCCCCTCTATCTGAACCGGGAGGTGAAGCTAATGTAGAGAGATGAAATTCAGCATGACTCCCAAGCAGTTTGCCTGTAACCAGCTCATTATACATTAACCTGTAAGACAATATGTTTTAAAGAGAACCACATTCATCACCTCAGAAAAGTCATATTAACATAATTTCTGGGAAAGAACAATGGGGGAAAAATGTTAGTCATTGTTGATGGAACAGGTAAGTTTCAGTAGCATGATCTGTTGAATATTCATACGATATTGTTTTTGACATTTAAGAACTCAATTATCCGATGACTAATCAGTCTTTTATAGTATGTTATTTTTGTGACTAGAACTGAAATACTGATAAGCCCCAAGAGAGCGCAGTGTTCAGATGGATTTATTAGTATTTTTCAACCCTGACTTTCTCTGGCATGCATGTCCAGGGGAATTTAGTACCCGTGACAGTGAGGCGCCGAGGGCCTGGCTGGAGTCAGCCAGTGCATGCAGACCAGATGCTGTGCTGACTGATTTCGCTCTGGTAATTTTTTCTGTTAGTGAGGGGAAGCCAGGACTGTGATGTGCCCTGAAGCTCTGGGCTCGGAATCAGCTCAGCTCCTTGCAGCTATCGCACTCACTCTAGGTCAGGGAGACGTGTGCCTGTCCAGTCTTCACCCCAATCCTTACCCTTGGGCATTGAATGATATGTACAGGAGGGCAGTTGGATGCTACAACAGTTAAATGAAGTCTATTTTGGGAAAATGTCAATAACTTTCTCTAGAGCCAAGGTCTCCAGAGTGAATTAAAGATTGTAGCAAATTATTCGTGATTCATCCTAGTGAGAAGTAGAGTCTAATTCCCTTCCTCTTGAATCCAGGCTGGCCTTAGTGGCTTTCTTAACCAACAGAATGCAGCAGAAGTGACATCCTAGAATTTCCAAGACTGGGTCAAAAGAAACGTTGCAGGTCTTTCTAGAACACTTGTTCTTGGAACCTGGTTGCCATGTTGTGAGGAAGCTCAAGCCACACCAATGGAGAGGTCCATGCAGAGAGGACTCCAGGTCCCTAGATGATGGTGGTAGTTGAGCTCCTAGGTGACAGCCATCTTAAAAGTGAGTTCTCCAGCTCTGCTGAAGACTCATGGATTAGAGAACAGCAGCCATCGTCACCAAGCTCTGCCCAAATTACAGGCTTTTGAACAAAATCACTAATTGTTTTTAAGTCACTATGTTTGGTGGTAGATATTTTTTTAGCATACCAATAGATAACTGGAACTGTCCCCAAACAACCAATGACAGTTGCTTACTGAATTTAGATAGAGACCAAGTTCTAGTCCCAGTTGGGCTTGCCAGGTAACTCTGTGACTCTGAGCCAGCAGTTGTCCTCTTGTGGTAGCTCGGCATGATAGAAAGAGTTCATGCCTCAGGGCCAAAAAAGTCTGAGTTCAAATCCTTGTTCTGAAACCTGCATTATTTAGGGCAATCCATTCAGCCCTTTCCAGCCTTTGTCTTCTTATGTGGTAAGTGTGAAGAATATTCTCGCCTGAAGCGTTATTATAAAAAGAATTGGCACATTGTAATGTTTAGTGAGTGGGATCCCCAGTTACCTCATCTGTAAAGTGAAATGCTGGAGTGTTGGGAGTCTGCAAGGCCTCGTGGGAAGTCCTTGGACTCTGGAGTTGGGTGAATCTGGCTCCTAACTGAGGCTGCTGCTAGCCCATATGGTACCCTTGTCTGAAGAAGAGAAAGGCAAATGCAGCCTGATGGATGATGGGACCACAAACAGACTGTGCCCTGGTTTATTTAGAGATGGGGGTGTGGCCCTATACCAGGTGTCTATCTTGGTGAGCAGAGCACAGATTGGATTTCAGCCCCTAATATCTCTCTCACTGAGTGCCTTTGGCCACTGGACCTGTACAACTGCATGAATTGCTTCTGTTCAGACCAGACTTGCTTGGTAACTCAGTAACCAACTTTAAACAGGAATGGTATACTCTCAGTTTCCATATCTAAGGAATGGGTAGTGCAATACATACATCCCTGGCAGAGCTGCTGTGAGAATTGAAGGCGTAAGATGCCCAGCAGGGGCTCTGGCACAAAGTATAGCAAGTATTAGTTTCTTTTTCCTTTCCACAAAAAATACCACTGGAGACTTTTATTTTTTAAAGAAATTACATCTCCTGTCTATCCCAGGAGTAGATACGGACAGAGAACAGTTGGCAGCAACACCTGCTGAAGGACTGGGGAAGGCAGTGGGAAGAAGTGGGTAGCAATATACAAGAAGGGTCTATCAGTGGGTTTTGGAAAATTCCCTATCTAATATTTATTCTATAGTTCTATTACCTGTTAATCTTAAATCTCAAAAGAGCCAATTGTTGTTAACATTGGCACCATTGCAATAGTCGGGGTAGGCACTGGCTGGTTAAGCCAGTTCAAGAATTCATGCACAAGCAAAGTCAGATGGTCAACAAAGGTAAGTATCCTCCTCAGTGCCCCCACAGCACCCTGAACATTTCCTTATTCTTCTCCCTTTCTAGTGTTCAGTTCTTTGCTGAATTGTCTTCCCAGTACCCCAGACCATCAGGTTTATTTATTCATATATTTTTTAATTTTTTTTCTCCCGAGACGGAGTTTTGCTCTGTTGCCCAGGCTGGAATGCAGTGGTGCAATCTTGGCTCACTGGAACCTCTGCCTCCTAGGATCAGGTGATTCCCCTGTCTCAGCCTCCCAAGTAGCTGGTATTACAGGTACAGCTGATTTTTGTATTTTTAGTAGAAATGGGGTTTTGCCATGTTGGCCTGGCTGGTCTCAAACTCCTGACTTCATGATCTGTCTGCTTCGGCCTCCCAAAGTGCTAGGATTACAGGCCTGAGCTACTGTGCCTGGCCCAGACTGCTTTTGAGGGTAGTGCCTTTGCCTGTTCATCTTTGTATCCCCAGCACATTGTAGAGCTCAGTGAATGTTTGTTTTTGTTTTTCTTTGTGACCAAGTGAACATAGGTACAGTAAAGGGAGCTAGCATTTATTAGACAACATAAATATGCAAGGAGCATTACTAAAGTTTTCCATTGACTCTTGGCAACATCCCTATTTGTGGGAAAGTGAAGGAAATAATATTTGCTGAGCCTGATCTATGTGTGAGGAATTCTTCCAGGGACTTTATGTACATAATTTAATCCTTTAAAAAAGTTTGTGGGATAGGTGTTATTATACCCATTTCAGAGATAGAGATAAGGAAGCACTGATTTAAAAAAAAAAAAAAAAATCTAAGCAAGTTACTCAAATAAACATCACTTAAAAGTTGTATACTAAGGCAGGAATAGAAAACCAAACCCACATGTTCTCACTCATATGTGGGAGTTGAACAATGAGAACACATGGACACAGGGAGGGGAACAACACACACGAGGGCCTGTTGAGGTGGCGGGGAGAGGGAGAACACCAGGAAAAATAGGTAATGCATGCTGGGCTTAATACTAGGTGATGGGTTGATAGGTGCAGCAAACCATCTTGGAACATGTTTACCTATGTGACAACCCTGCATATCCTGCACATGTACCCTGGAACTTAAAAATTCTTTTAAAAAGTTGTATCATCGAGATTTGAATCTAGATCTGTCTGACTGTGAAGTTCTTTCCACTCTACCACACACCCTCTTTCAGGAAAAAGCCAGACACTGAGTGTTACAGAGATGGGAGCACAAGAACCCGTGTTCAAAGATAGAGCAAAACCAGGAGATTAGGGAAAGATGCAAGATATTAATACATATTTATTGAGCACCTACCTTGTGCCAGGAAATATTTTAATTTTGTAATCATATGACATGTCAACGAGTGAACTGGATGCAAATCTCTGCCCTTGTGGAGCTTCTAATCTATTGAGTAGCATTATCAAAGAGCAAAGCCGCATGTTAGATCCGGGACGTTTATTTCAATGTGCAAAGTTTCCCAAAGCAGAATTGGAGGTAGCAGGCCACAAACATGCAGGAGAGAACTGTTGGGATCCTGGCTAAGTTAATGAGAACATCACCACAATTGACGTATCAAGGGGAAAACTTGGCTTCTGGAGCAACTCTGCCGTAGATGGGACAATAGCTCAGTGATTTGACATCTGCAATACAAATAGCCGATATAAGATAGGGGGAGACTAACTCAGTACTGAGACATACATATGCTGCTATTACGCTGTTTACAGTTAGGATTGATCTTCTGAGATGGGAGCAGAGTGAAATCTCCAAAATGGGATTAAGCAAATTTAAAGAGGCAAATGATTTCATTGGAACCCTCTAGAACACAAGACCTCTCCACTGCTCAAGAGTAACCGTAGCAGCCACGGTTTTCACCACACTGAGGAATCTGGACTGTCTGGACACCTACCATCCCTAACTTGAGTGACCTTAAGCTCCTTGGGTTATGAATGGTAGATTCTCTTTGAGGTCAAGTTGGGGATCTTTGCTTTAGAACCTAGAACAAGCAGGCCATCCAGGACTAAAATCAATTCTTGATTATCTGCATGAATGTAGGTTATCTTCCCAGTCTCTCCTGGGCACAGGTAACCTAAAATAATGGAAAATCTAAAAACCATTTACATTTGGCCTTGGGATGCATTATATGATTTTTTCCAGCAGGTTTACTTTCATAATGATGTTTGACTTAGGATGAAATTAAAATTCGTAAGCTTTCCCTGAGCATACATCAGCTGGGGAGTGGGAGGAAGGAAATACAAAGCAAAGCAGTGGCTCAGAGACACTGGGAGGAAGAGGCAGCTGACTCTGGCAGTGCAGCAGAAAATCCCTGTTGCTGCCTGCGCCCAGTTCAGAGGTATGGGCCTTTCTCTAAGGGGCTTGGCGAGGTCAGTATTTGATCTCTTAGATTCAAATTCAACAAGATTTATTGATGTGTCAGACACTGAAATAAGCACTTTAACATCTTTATTTCATTTAATCTGCCCAATGGCCTCATAATGTAGGTATTATTATCCCCAAATTACAGAAGAGGAAATTGGGTCTCAGAGAAATGAAACGCTTCTAAGTTACATAGCTAGCAAATGATGGAGCCGAGATTTGACCCCGGGGTTTCCTCGTGAAGAGCCTACTGCACTTTCCACATCTGGCTGTCACTTGCAACAATAGCGTCCAGTCAACCGTAGTCAGTGAACACGTCTGTGTGTCGGGCACGGCATCAGACAGCAGAGATGTGGCGGAGAAAAAGGCTTTGCTTCGGGATGTTGGGCAAGGCACCAAAGCTTTTCTCCCCTCTCAAATTCGGATAAAAGTAAGATAAATGCCATGAATCAATCACAGAGAATTTTAAACAAGTCCCTCGGTGGCTTATATCCAGAGGTTGTAGCTGCTTTGGGGAAGGGAAGGAGAAAGTGGTAGAGCGGCTGACGATTTCAGGTGTTTCCTTGTGTCTTGTTGGAATTATTCAGGCATGCACGGGTCCTATAACCTCCCTACCCCAAATGATTTGAACAGGCCCTGAGTCCAGTTTTCATTTATAGATCCCAGAATAGGCTATTTCTCTCCCTTCATCAAGGTGGCTGGGAAGACAGATGGAAGTGGTTGGACGAGGCTCTCTGGCCTTTCTCATAATGGTCAAACTGCTTTTCCTTCTGCCCTGGAATCTTTCTCACCAGCCCTGCTGACTTCATTATTGTCCTTACAGCCCACAAAGTGAAGGGAGGGAGCCGACATTCCCCAGCCTAAGAATGGCTCACATGTCTCTCTAGGGCACCTTCTACTTTCTGAAGAGAAACAAGTGGCAGTTTGGGTCTCTCTGGAAGCCACTCTGTCTTGGATAAAATGTCCTGGGGCTGTGGAAGTCAACAGCGACAGTAGCATTTACAGTAACTGCCAAGCTTAATAGCATCTTGTGATGAAGTTTTACCGTAAACAGCCACGAGGGCACGGGGCTGTGGGGGGATGGGGCTACTCATACTGGCAGTGTTGCGTGCTTTGTTCCCATTCAGAAATAACATTTCTGGTGTGTGCTTCGTTACCAGCTCTTTAAATTGTTCCATGTGTGAGAGTCCTGGGATTAATACCTTGTCATCTGCTGATTTTATTGTTCCTCTCACCATTTTTTTATTTTTTTGAGAGGAGGGGGAAGAAGAGGAGAGGTTTGCAAAGGCCTTCGACAGTGAGCTGGCCTGGCCACTGTGAATGCAGAACAAGAATATCTCCTTCTTCTGTGCATGCAGAACAAGAATATCTCCTTCCTCTGTGCATGCTCCTGCCTTCCTCTGCCCCAGGCCTCCTAGAGATTCTGGAGGAATAGGGAGAGAAAGTCAGTGGCTGCTGGAGACAAAGCCAGCCCAGATCTCAATCCTGAGGGTTCAGGGACTCATGGGACCCCCAAAAGTCCTCATCTTCTAGACTGTTCCACCAGCTGATGAATCATCTGGAAATGGCTGAGAAGCCCTGTCCTGCTGGGCTTGGGACTGGCATGGTTCCTCAGTTGCTCGGATGGGCAGAGGGATTTTCAGGAAAGGAGATGAGGGCTGCGTCACAAGTGGCTAAGTACCCAGGAGGGCTCTCAGGGCTGCCAGCTGCTGGCCACCATCTTCTTCCCAAGCCCTGCTGAGGAAGGGCCCTGCACACTATGTGAGAGGTCCAGGGAGGCAGAGGGCAGACTTGTCACTCAGTTTCCAATAAAGCAGCTTGCATTTGGATAGTGGTTGTGCTCTGAGGGTGCCTGGTACCCTCTCCATCATCCCTGCCCCATCTTATTTATCTCACATTATCGAAGAGATAAAAGTGTTCCCTCTCCCTTGTTACGGGACTAGGGCCGGGCATGGATGGGGGTGGGAAGGCATAAGAGCGACTTACTCAGCTTTCTTTGGCCTCCCCTCCACTACTACTTGTGCTGCTGGAGGCTGGGCGGTGCAGGTGAGCCTGGGTTCCTGTGAGTGCTAAGGCTGCAGAAGCAGGCAGCAGATGTGCCATCTGACCTTCCCGGATCATACCTGAGAGCCTGCTGCAGGAGCAAGGGCCAGAGTGCAGGGTGGACTCTCAGGGTGGGACTTAGCTATGGAAGTAGCACAAGAGCCAAACAATGATCATGGTAATCATAGTAATAATAGAAGCAATTCTGGGTGTCTGAGGCATTGTTCCTCCCTGTCTCTTTTTTATCTTTGCTTCTTTTCAAACTCTCACTATGCTGGGAAGATGGGAACCATCTTTCTTCGTTATTTATGCATGGAGAAACCAGGCCCAAGGTCCTGTATATCCATGCTAGGGCCAATAAAGTAATAATAATCACAACATTCATACAAGATATCATTGTATTGAGTGCTGACTCTGTGTTGTTATTTAATTTTATCTTTACTACAGTCCCACAACAATGTCACAATTATCCTCCCATTTGACAGAGAAGGATCCTTGCATATGGACAGGAAAATCTGTCTTCCCTTGGGCCCAGTTCATGTCCTAACCACCAGGCAACTGTGCCCTGCAAACCAATGCCCTGCAAACCAATTTCTGCCTTCCACATTAATTTGTGGTGGTCACTACAGTCAGAATGACTCATCTTCCTCTCCTCTAAGTCACCAGGGTACCCAGGGACAAAAAGAACAAGACCAGTGTATTACTTTGTTCTGGCTGTCATAACAGAATACTACAGACTGGGTGGCTTAACAACAGAAATTAATTTTCTCATAGTCTGAAGGCTGAAAGTCCAACATCAAGGTGCTGGCAGGGTTGATTTCTGGTGGGGCCTCTTTTCTTGGCTTACAGATGGCTGCTGTCTCAGTCTGTTTTGGCTACTATAACAAAATACCTTATTCTAGGTACTTTATAAAGAATAGAACTTTATTGCTCACAGTTTTGGAGTTTAAGGAATTGAAGATCAAGTTATCAGCAGGTTTAGCATCTGGTGAAGTCTAGTTTTCTGCTTCAAAGGTGACATCTTCTTGCAGTGTCCTCACATGGGGGAAGGGGGCAAGGGAGCTCATTTGAGCCTCTTTATAAGGGCACTAATTCCATTCATGAGAGTGAAGCCCTCAAAACTTAATTACCTCCTAAGGCTCTGTCTCAGGCTGGCGTGCAATGTTGCAATCATAGCTCACTGCAGCTTTGAACTCCTGGGTTCAAGTGATCCTCCTGTCATAGCTTTTCAAAGTACCTGGGGCTTTAGGGACTCTACCATGCCGAGTTAATTTAAAAAAATTTTTTGCAGAGATGAAGTCTCACTTTGTTGCCCAGGCTGGTCTCAAACTCCTGGTTTCAAGTGATCCTTCACTGGCCTCCCAAAGTGTTGTGATCACAGGTGGGAGCCACTTTGCCTGGCCAAGTCTCCTCTTCTTAATACCACCACAGTGGGGATTAGTTTTCAACATGAATTTTGGAGGAACACAAACATTCAGTCCAATAGCATTTCACCCGTGGCCCCCTAAAATTATCATTTCACAGGCAGAATACATTTATGCAACCCCAATAGTCCTAAAAGTCTTAATACTAGTTAAATCTTAATTTAGTTCCAGCATCAACTCAAAAGTTCAAATGCTTAAGTTTCATCGAAATATCATCAAAATCAGATATGGATGAAAATCAAGGCAAGATTCATTCTGAGTAAATTTCTCTCTAGTTATGATCCTGAAAAATTAAACAGGTAATGTGGTTCCAAAATACAATAGTGGGACAGGCACAGGGTGGATGTTTCCATTTCAAAAGGAAGAAATAGAAATCAGGAAAGGGGCAACAGGTTTCGGGTGTATCCAAAACCTGACAGGGCAAACAACATTTAATCTAAAGTCTGTAGAACAATCTTCTTTGATTGATGTCCTGCCTTCAGACACATGGGGTAGGGGTTTGGCTCCCAAGGATTGGAGTGACCCTATTCCTATGGATGTGTTTGGTTGGTGAATCCCAGGTTACAGCTATCATGGTTTGAAGTCATGTGCCTGCTTCTCTCCTAGGCTGGGGATGTTTGCTGGTGGTTCCACTGTTCTGTAGTCTTAGGGGCGGCATTGCTCCCATGGCTACACTAAGTATTGCCATAATGGAGGCTCTCTGTGGGGATCTGACCCCTGTGATGGTTTTCTGCCTAAGCCCTGAGGCTTTCTGGGACATCCTTGAAAATCTGGGTGGAAGTAATCATGCCCCCACAGCTTGTGTACTCTGCACACCCATGAATACGGTACTGCGTAGATGCCACCAAGGTTTACCGCCTGTGCCCTATAGAGGGGTGGCTCAAGCCCTGCTTGGATCTGCTTGAGCCACATCTTGGGTAGCTGAGGAGTGCTGTGCCAATATGCACGGAGAAGAGACTCAAGGCATGGCTGGGCAGCAGGGACAGAGGTCCCTCAGGTGTCCAAAAAACTTGATACTGTTCCGTTCCCCAGGCTTTGGTACTCTGAGTCAGTGTCAGGATATGCAGCCGTGCCAATCTCTGAAGTGCCTTCAGGGTTATTCTTCCATTGTCTTGATGAATAGCACCTGGCTGCTAACCACCTGTACTAATCTCCTTATCAAACATTCACTTGGCCACACACTTAGTGTTCTGTATTAAACACACTTTTTCATTCTTTACATGAGAAGTTTCTGAATCTCTAGGATCTGCTTCTCTTTTCATTATAAACATCATTTTTAATTCATTCCTCTCTTCTCACATTTTACTATAAGCATTCAAGGGAAGCCATACTACATCCTCAAAACTTTGCTTAGAGGTTTTTTTTGCCCCCACTAAATATCTAATTTCTTGATTCATAAATTCTACCTCTCATAAAACATTAAGAGATGAACACAATTCAGCCAACTTATTTGCCACTTTAAAATAAGCATTGTCCATCCTCCAGTTTCCAATAACATGTTCCTCATTTCCCTCTGAGACCTCATCGGAATGGCTTTTATCATCCATGTTTCTACCAACATTTTGTTCACAACCACTTAAGTGATCTCTAAGAAGATTAAGTCTTGCTCTCCAGCTCTTCAGCTCTCCTCTTTTTCTGAGCTCTCACCAGAATTTCCCTTAAGGCTTCTTTCATGGCAATGCACCCCAAAACTCTTTCAGCCTCAACTCATGACCCAGTTCCAAAGCTGCTTCCACATTTTTATGTATCTGTTATAGCAACACCCTACTCTTGGTACCAATTTCTGTCTTAGTCCGTTTGTGCTGTTATAACAAAATACCTTAGACTGGGTAATTTATAAACAATAAAAATTTATTGCTCACAGTTCTGGAGGCTGGGTAGTCAAAGATCAAGGCACCAGCAAATCTGGCCTCTGGTGAGGGCTTACCCTTTGCCTCAAAGATAGCACCTTCTTATTCTCACATGGCAGAAGTGGAGCAAGGGAGCTTGCTGAGCCTCTTTTTAAGGGCACTAATCCCATTTATGATGGTGGATTTCTCATGACTTAATCAACTCCTAAAACTCCACCTTTTTATACCTCCCACATCAAGGATTAGTTTCAACATGAATTTTGGAGGAACACAAACATTGAGACCATAGTGCCACTTTCTCATTGTGTTACCTCCTGGACTTTCCTCTGTTCATGCAAGCACACATCCCTAGTATTTCTTCTTCTTCTAAGGATACCAGTTCTGTTGGATTAAAGATACCCTCATGACATCATTTAACCTTAATTATCCCTTTAAAGGCCCTATCTCCAAATACATTCACATGGGTAGTCAAAGCTTCAACACAGGAATTTTGGAGGAACACAATTCAGTCTATAACAGTACAGATAGGAGGGTGAAGATTTGATTCCCAGGTGTAGTTGCACATGAGAACAGAAAAGAAGGACACCCTCCAAAAAAGGTAGAACCAAGCATCCATTTCCAAAGGAAACAGACATCAGGGTATCATAGGGCCAGGTCTTCTTCAGCAAACCTGGTTCCTCCAGGGTGCTGGGTCCAGAGTAACTGTGGTGCAGAGTCCCATTGAAAGAAGGCAGTGTGTGTCCTATATTTCATTCTCCATTTCTCTTGCCCTATTGGGTGTCTGTGATTTATGCCAGAGCTCACCTGCGGCCCTTGATAGCTCAATCCCGGCAGAATAAATACACAGCAGAGAGCTTTGAAGAGGTGGTATATGTGTCCCTTGGTACTGGCTAAAGCCCCACACAGGCACTTATACCTTCCACCAGTGACCAGAACTTTCCTTTGAGGAAGAGAGGTGGAGTAGGGCTGGAAGGGGAAGCAGCATAAAGCTATGTGCAGTTCCTTCTGAGATCCTTTTTGACCCTTTTGGTTAAGGGCACAAAAATGAGAGCTTGAGCTCTTGTGTTTTCCTGTGGAAGTTCTTCCAGGTGAGGTGGGGATGATGTGTCTCCTATGAGGAGGGGCCTCCTTTCCAGAAAGGCTTTACCCCCTTGACCTGTTGCTTTCTTGAGGGGTTCTGGACACACCTCTGTGAAAGGGAAGAGGTCGGCCCACACTCCAGCCACTGGCTGGGGGCCCGGAGAGGACAGAAGCCAGCAACTTGCAGAACATCCAGACCCTCCATTGCACCTGCTTCTCTATTCACAGCTCTTTAGCTCTCTGCCTTCTTCTTCCTCCCACCCAGGAGCAGGAGGCACAAAGCCCAAATGAAGGTGGCTTTTCTTTGGGGTGACTGACTGGGCCAGGAAAGAGGTCAAAGCTGCAGGCAGAAGGGAGGTTTGGGGATTATCTGTGAATTTCAAATACCCATGTTCTTGCCTGAGGCTAAGAGAGGCAGGTTTGTTCCTGCTTTTGCATTTACCATGGTGACAAACCTTTCCTCGGGACAATTACTTACCCCCGTCTGCATGGCTGGAGGAAAAGTTGTCTGAAGAGAAAGCTGTGACTGCTAGACTCAGAAAATTCCCTGTTGGTTGGTTTTAATCTATAGTAGAAAACCTCCACATTATTCTGCCATCCTGGGATGTGACAGGTATTAATAACCCTATTAGCTGCAATCCCACCCGGCGCTATTTACACAGGCCGCGCCTGAGTCGTAGCAACCACTCGGCTGCAAGAGACTCTGGCTTCTGTTTTTCTCCTCTGAGTCCAGGGTGTTGACAAACTAGGTTTCCGGAAGGAGATTCCCCATCCCCACGTGCCAACACTGCATATGGACCCAGGCCAAATAGCTCCCATGGTTGTAAGGTGATTTCATAACTTTCAGGAAGGCTTCCCTGCCTCTTCTCCTGCTGCTTCCTCTGCCCAAAGAACTTCTCCCTCCCTTCTCTCTCTTTCCCTGTACCAAAAGTGAGTTCAAAGTCACCTCTTCCTTGAAACCTCCCCTGAGACCTTTAGCTAAAAGTAAACTTCTCCCCTGAACACTGACAGCACTTTATCTGTAGCTCAGTGACTGACACCGTGATGGTTAATTTCATGTGTCAGCTTGACTGGGGTGAAGGCGTGACCAGGCAGCGGGTAAAGCATGATTTTTGGGTGTGTCTGTGAGGGTGTCTCCGGAGGAGATTCACATTTAAATTGGTAGGATGAATAAAGGTCACCCTCCCCAGTGCAGGTGGCACCAGCCAATGTACTGAGGGTCCGAATGGAACACAAAGGCAGGGGAATGGCGAATTCACACTCTCTTCTTAACTGGAACACTCATCTTCTCCTGCCCTCAGTCACTGGAACTCCTGGTTCTCAGGCCTTTGGACTCCAGGACTTACACCAGTGGCCTGCTCTGGTTCTCGGGCCTTCAGATTCAAACCGAATTACACCACCAGCTTCCCTGGTTCTCCGCCTTGCGGACAGCAGATCATGGGACTCTTTGGTTTCCATAATGATGTGAGCCAATTCCTATAAGAAATTTCCCCTTAAATCAATCTCTCTCTCTCTCTTTCTCTCACCATCCTATTGGTTCTGTTTCTCTGGAAAACCTTGACTGCTATAGATACTAACCACTTTCTAGTCAGTAGTCCACATAGTTGTCTTACCTCTCTTCCCAGGTGGTAAGAGGAGCTTTGAAGGCATTTCACCTGCCTGGCATCTGTACCCTGCTTTGCCCATAGAAGGTGGTCGATCCTTGTCCACAGGGTGAAAGAACCTGAGCAATGCAGCAGGGAGTCAACCCAGGATAGGTGTAAAGTTTGCTCAGCCCTGTGATGGCCCTGGTGAGCCTGAGGGGTGTGATTAGGTGGGGACTCATTCAGCATGATGCTTTATCTGACTGTGCCACTGGTTTTGAGCATAGGGATAGGAATAGAAAGTGAAGGGTGGGGCTAGAGATTGACACAGAAAGAGCTTTAGAAGGAGGAGTCTATAAAAGAACCTTGATTATTAACAAAAATGAGGCTGGAAAGGTACAGTATGGATTTCAGGCCAATTGAGGAGGCCAAGGAAAACTAGGAAGATACGTTTAGACTTCCTAAATGGATGAGGTAGAGAGATGGGGGGATGGATAGCTCTGATTTTAAAGGGGTTTGCACAAGCTCACATGGTGCCTTTGTGGGAATTAGAAAATAGAATCCTTTACTCAGTGGTACACAGCTTCAGGTCGGGTGGTGCAGCAAAATGCAGACTGGATTTTAACGCCTTCACTCTCCTTTGCTTGTTACCATTAATAATTAGCAATTGCCACAAAATGCTGTGTAACAGACCGCCCCAAAAGTCACTGGCATAAAATAGAAACCTTCTATTCTGTTGTTGTTGTTTTGAGACAGAGTCTCAAGCTGTCACCCAGGCTGGAGTGCAGTGGCACAGTCTTGGTTCACTGCAACCTCTGCCTCGCAGGTTCAAGCGATTCTCCTGCCTCAGCCTCTAGAATAGCTAGAATTACAGGTGCACTCTACCACATCTGGCTAGTGTTTATATTTCTAGTATAGACAGGGTTTAACCCTGTTGACCAGGCTGGTCTCGAACTCCTGACCTCAAGATCTACCCACCTAGGCCTCCCAAAGTGCTGGGATTACACGCGTGAGCCACCACATCCAGCAAAACCTTTTGTTCTTGCTGATCTGATGGCGAGTTGAGGGTTGGCTGAACTCATTTGGCAGTTCTGCTGATTGCACGTGCCTCACTGGCATGGCTGGGGTAGTTGGGGGTTGGGTGATTTAGATAAGACTCATCTTGGACAGTTCACCTGTTCCATGTCTTTCATCTTCTTTCTGTGGATTAGTCCTATGGGACTAGTCTGTGCCTATTCTATTCAAGGCAATGGCTGGGGTGCAGAGAGCAAGCCCAGGTGCTTTTGGAGCTGTAGATGTTATGCTGGCTAACATTGCGCTGGCCGGAGCATATTGCATGAGCAAAAACAAGGTCAGTGAGCAAGGAAATAGAATTTGCGTCTTTAGTGAGAAGAACTGCAGAGTCACAGGTGACGAGGCAAAGAATCGGGGCTGTTAGTGCATGAAGGCCCCTGTGTAGAGGACACAGCATGACCATATGTTGGTTGCAGCCCTGCCTGGCATAGAGGTTCTTTCTGAGCCCTGATTTCCTGACCCAACCTGAACCTTTGCATTTCATTCTGTGCCTGCCTTAAACCTGTAGCCTTCACCACTTAGGATGTGAGCATAGTTCTGTCTTTCTGCTTGTGATCTGTGCCTCTTCAGATGGGTTTCCTGCCCTTGTCCCCTGGCAGATCATCCTCCGATTACTTTAGTGTGTAGCTACACCTCTCTGAATCCCTCCTCTAAAAGCCTTTCCCCCACCCAGCTGAAGTGATGCCAGGACATGATGCATGTGTAGGAGAAGTAGGAAGTAGAAAATGAGGAACAACAAGGAGTTCAGAGAGGAAAGCACTTTTCAGAGTACATGGATTTGAAGATTTACTGCATTCTTCCAGTCTGATACAAGCAGATATTTGAGCTACCTTGGAAAGGTCACTTTTCTTTTTTTTTTTTTTTTTTTTGCGACAGAGTCTCCCTCTGTTGCCAGGCTGGAATGCAGTGGTGTGATCTTGGATCACTGCAACCTCTGCCTCCCAGATTCAAGCCATTCTCCTGCCTCAGCCTCCCAAAGTGCTGGGATTATAGGCATGAGCCACCACGCCCGGCCAGAAAGGTCAATTTTCTAAGTCGTTCTCCAAAGTACCCATTGGCCATGGGTCTCAGAAGCTCATATATATGATGTCTGAAAGTTCTCCCTAATACCTCACTCCAAGGCCCCCTGTCTTTGAAATCTATTCTAATTTTGCTCAGCATTATTGCTGTTTTTGTTGGCCAGGTGCTTTTTTATGTTTAAACCAGCCAATTTTTCTTTTATCCTGAAGAAGACATGCACTCACCAAGTGTGTGTGATATCCCCATTAAGGAAAGAAATGGAGACTCATTCTTCCTGCAAATGCTTCTATTGTGAAGCAAAGAATCCAAACATTTAATCCTTGACGCCTGGACCCCACTTTAATGCAGACCCTTATTTTGTGCACTTACCTTCTCTCAATACACACAATTCCTTCTTGATGGAAACACTTGTATGTTTTCTCAGTGGACACTTTGGGGAATCAGGCCCTTCACGCTGCTTTTTGGGTTATTACACTGTCACATTTTACCACTTCGCAGAAAGAACATATTAAGCAAAATAGAGTACTGAGGAACAGGGATTGCTATTGTTAGAGAAACAATACTTGGGAAATAATTCCACCCAATTTCGTCTTCATCTTTTCTCTGCTGTGCAAAGAGAGGAACAATTTATTAACAGGAGGCAGACAATGTTACTACTACTTATGGGCAATGGAGGTTTATGGAGTCCACGATATATGCTGTTTCAGTGGCTTAGAAAGCAAGAGACTTTGGGAGCTGCAACAACAACAAAAAAAGAATTCCCAGTGGGGAGGGTTGCTAAGGAAAAAAAGCCTCATTTGAATTTCACAAAGCTTTTGAAAATTGTGGTGGTGGTGCCCTCCTGTTTGTATTGCAGCCTTTTATTGTTTCAACTGCATTCAGCTGCTGGAAGAAGGAGGCTTTTGCACGGGGGAAGGGGGCAGCCTCCTGATTCTGCCTGCTTCCACCCCGTGCCCACAGCTGCACTGACCTGTGCCTCGAGTGATGTTTCTAGCAAATATCCTAGAGTCCACTGCCTTCACTGCTGCTCTCGCTCTTCACTGCCTTGGACAGTCTGGTTCCTGACTTTGGTTTTGCCTTGTCTCCAACTCCAACCTTGTCCTTGGACTGAGGGCTAGATTTCTAAAGGTGGATTATGCCCATACCTCTGGCTCATCATGCGTTGGGTTACTCGACAGCAGCCCAATCTAACAACTCTAAGTCCAGGACTGCTTCTTGGCTGTGGCTCTTGTGACCACCCTTTGCATAGAGCTGATGTGTCCCAGCCCTTTTATGCGGCGTGATAAATGCTTGGTTCATATGTGGAGGGGAGGTGACTTCTGAGGGGCCCAGTAAGTCGAGAGAGAGACTCGGATCTTAGACTGTAGAAAACAGTTGAGTTGAAAGTGAACTACAGGTATGAATTTTAAGAGACAATATGGATTCTCAAAACTGCGTAAGGTTTTCTAAGATATACACTGCCTTCCATTGGCACTGGAGCCGTCTCATTAAAGCTAAACCAGCACGTGGAAGGCATTTTGATGCTAACCGGTCAAGCTGGAGGTGCTGGGCTAGAAGTGGTCAGAAACAGGTGCACCTGGGGTCTGCCTGTAGTTTGAGGCTCAAAATGCAGCCCAGTATAAATGCAGCTCCGCTAAGCAGACATGTAGGCAGAAATCTTACCCAGCGCCACAGGAGGGGTCTGTGTGACTCTATTAATGAAGCAAAAGATATTGGAATCCAATTGTTGATGGATCATCACACGCCAGGAAAACTCTCAGCTGCATTGACTGGGCAAGCAGGGGGTATTGTTTTGAACTTCTGGAGTTAATGAACTATGGCCTGAAATTTACAACCTGGCCGTGAGTGTTATGGATTTAACTTCGGAGCACAACTCTGGGGAGCTGGCACACTCCCCTGGCCTCTGTGCGGGCCAGAGCCCTCCAGGGTTTGGCTTCTGAATTCTGCCTTATCTCTGCAGCCCATTAAAGGTAGCCCAACAGTCCTCTGCTTCTCAGGGCCCCTTAGTGCTTGTTGGTACGAGACATTTGCTTCCTAACCCTGTTGCAACTATAGCAGCACTGGGTAGAAAATGAAAAACGTCAACTATAGCTGTAGTCCTACTTGTTTTGGTTGCCTTGAAAGAATTTAGAAAATCAGTTCGTTCCTGTGGAGGTTAGGTGAGTGCGGAGACCTCTCTCAAGACTCTAATTTAGAACACCTCACTTAAATTTTTTTCCATCTAGACACACTCATTGAATGGGTTCAGTCCACAAAGAGCTTTTGAGTTCTATGAGGGGGAAAAAGGAAATGAGAGCTTACTAATGTTATGCCCTACTATTTTTTGGGAACCAATTATGTATACAGACACCTAAATTGCACCCATTCTAAAAAAAAAAAAAAAAGGAACCAGTTATGTATACAGACACCTAAATTGCATCCATTCTAAAAAAAAAAAAAAAAACAATCTCACAATATAAAATAAAAGACCCAGGCCGGCGGGGGGAGGGGGTATTTCTACATGTAAAAACATAATTTGTAAGTAGTAATCAATAAATAGATTATTATCTATAAATAGTAAGTATGACAATACTTCACTGGAAGAGTCATAGTAAAGATTTTGGCTTCTGTTAGGAGTGAAATTAGAAGAGTTATATTTTGATTCCTGTTCTCTGTTTGTTTCCATTTGTTTTTACCGCTTCACCTCAGAAGCTGTCAATAGTTGCTGCTTCCACGTCCTAATTTGCTGTTGGTCTTGACTCCCTCCTACCTTGCTACTGAATTTGCTCTTTTGAATGTAGCCAGTGCTCTTTTGTTTGTCCAATCCAGTGGTCCTACCAGGGCCTCGACCTGCTGCATCTCTTGATAGTGTTCAACACTACTGCTCACTCCTATGTCTTAAAGGGTTTTTTCCCCTGCATTTTTTTTTTTTTTTTGAGACAGGATCTTTCTTTGTTGCCCAGGCTGGAGTGCAGCAGTAGGACCACAGCTTATTACAGCCTCAGCCTCCCAGGTTCAAGCAATCCTCCCACCTCAGCCTCCTGAGTAGCTAGGACTACAGGCACATGCTACCACCCCCAGCTACATTTTTTGAAAAATTTCTTTGTAGAGACAGAATCTCACTATGTTGCCCAAGCTGGTCTTGAACTCCTGGGCTCCAGTGACCCTCCCGCCTCAGCCTCCCAAAGGGCTGAGATTACAGACATGAGTCACCATGCCTGGCTTTCCCTGAATTTTTATGATAAAATCCTATCTTGGGTCTTCCCCAGGCTTGCCATTGGAGATTTCTTGGCCTCATTTGTTGATTCTTCCTCTACTTGTCTCATAGCAATTGATACTGAGAAAAAAAAATTCTGACATCAGTTTCTCTTTGGAGTCTGGCTTCTTCCTCTACATCCTTTTTGGTCACTTTTAAAGCGGCAAGTAGCATGTCTAAGACCATGACTTCTGATTCTGTCTTTGACCTTTCCCCTAGGCTCTAGGTTTATTAATTTGACAAACATTTATTGAGAACCTAAGAAGTGTCAGGCATCTTTCCTGGTACCGGTAATAGACCCAGTGAACAAAACACACACTTCCCCACATAGGGAAATTTACATCCTAGTGGGAGGTAATATAATAAACAAAATAACTTGTAGCTAACACTTATAGAGTGCTTACTTTATGCCAGGCATTGTTCTAGGTTATATATGTATACCAACTCATTTAATTGTCATGACAACCCCACTTTAAACATGAGGAAACTGGGGTGCAGAAAGAAGTAAGTTGCACAGCATCACATGGTTAGTGATTGTGGAGCTGGGACCTAACCCAGGTAATCAGGCTCTAGAGGTTGTGCTCTTGATCTGTAAGTGTGTCATCTCCATAGAGTTGTTAGACTGTGCTACGTGCTATTCAGAAAAAAATTAAGTAGGGGAAATGATGGGGTACAGGTGGGCGTGTGCGGCTGCAATTTTGGGTAGGCTGGCAAGCAAGGTGACGTTTGAGACCCAAAGAAGGCAAGGGAGAGCTTTGAGGACTCTGGGAAGGGGGGGGGGGATGCGAGAAGGATTGTTAGGTGATCACATGCCCAACTTTTCCCAAAAAGGGTGGTGGGGTGGGTGTCAGGGAAGGAGTCGGGGGTCGGGGTACTAGGAGTCAGGGTCCAGAGGAAACCTGTGGGCCAAGTCAGTTAGGGCCTCGGCGGTCATGGCAAAGATTTTGGCTTCTACTAGGAGTGAAATGAGAAGATGAGTTATATTTGGACAGGATCAGTCTGGGTTTTGCTTTGAAAATGGACTGGAAGAGTTCTGAGGATGGAGAGGCAACCAAAGCCCGCCAGGAAGCTACTGCAATAATGCAGGTGTCTTTGAACTGGGTAACAGCAGTACATGGCAGAGGCGGTTGGATTTTTGGTCTATTTCAAAGGTAGAGCCAAATAATTTCCCTATAGATTGGATTTGGGGTGTGAGAGAATGAGGAATTAAAGGTGATTTTAAGTGTCTTGGTGTAAGTAACTGGAAGTTGCCTGAGATTACAAGAGGACAAGATTTAGGATAGTAACATAAGTGGCTTTGTTTTGGACATGTTTGAAATGTCTATTAGGTAAAAATGGAGGCAATAGGTAGATATTTGCATATACAAGTCTGGAATTCAGGGAAAAGTCCTGCCCTAGAGATGTAAGTTATTTTCAACACACATGCACAAAAATATCCTATAGAAACCTAGAAAACTATTCTGATTCTTCTTCCTCCTCTTCCTTGTCTTCCTCAACATTTGACTGTTTATTGTACATCAGGCTCTGTCTCAAGTTTTTGGTTTTTTTTTTTTTTCATGCTTCAGTTAGTTTAATCCTGACACTAACCTTGTGATGGAGGGACTGTGGTTATTCCATTTTACAGATGAAGATAGTGAGGCAAACCTACTCTTGTCTACCATCAGACCTCCAAAAAGAAAGTGAGGTAGCTTACGATAAAGTACATGGATAAAAGATTTGTAAAGCTATTCACACAAGGATGTATTTATTTAGGGTTGAACAATAAAGAGGGAGTATAATTGTACAAGAATATTTAAACTAAGTATAACAAGTCTTCTACAGAAGAAAACATAGCCTTGAGCTTCTTGGCAGCAGAAATAAAAAGGCAAACAGCATGAACATCAGTTCATCAGGAGGGATGAATTTTTCTTAAGTGCTTAGTTATTTAGTTTTTAAAATAACCTCTCCCGGGGGAGTAAAGTATATTCTTGGAGGGATTCTTAGGAGGCAAAATAAGTTATAGAAAAGATTGAAATTGGTTAGATTAATCTCTTTTTTTGTTCACCATGTTAGTCAGTAGTTACTTATTAAGCAATTATATATGCAAGCCTATATATAACTGTGCTAATAGTGTCAGAAATCCAAAGGTGTATTAAACATGTTGTCACAGGCTCTAATTTAGAGGTGAAGTGTGTAGGTATCAAAAATGACGAACAAGGAAGCAGCCCCACGATGAATGGACTAAGGCATGTTGTCACAGTAATACTTTGATTCTAGGGCTTACGAGATCTGAGTTTTAGAGCCAGAGTTCCAGCTTCAAATTCAGGCACCACCCCTTACTAGTGCCGTGTCCCTAGGTAAGTTGCTTCACCTCTCTGTGGCCAGTTTCTTTATCTAAAAAAATAAGGATAATATTAATAGACCCTACTTAAAATGGTTGCTGTAGGATTAAATAGGTTAATAATATCTATAAAGTGCTTATTGTCATGCATGGCACATAGCAAGCACCATAGAAGTATTTGCTTGGGTTATTTTATTTTATTTTATTTCCGAGACAGGGTCTTCTGTGTCACCCAGGCTGGAGTGCAGTGGCACACCCTCAGCTCACTGCAGCCTCCTCCTGCTGGCTTCAAGTAATCTTCCAACTTCAGCCTCCCAAGAGCTGGGATCACAGGCACATGTCACTATGCCCTGCTAATTTTTGTATTTTTTCTACAAACACTGTTTCACCATAAAGCCCAAGCTGGTCCTAAACCCCTGACTTCAAGCAGTCTAACTACCTTGGTCTCCCAAAAGTGCTGGGATTACAAGCATGAGCCACCTGGCCTGTGATGGTTATTTTAAATTGTAGGGACAAACACATGGTTGTCCCATAGTTAAGAAAGTACTTATCTCACTCATCAGGGGGAGAGAGATTCATTTACTGTGAGTTGTTCAGAAAAGCTTCATAGCAGTGGTAAGATTTGAATTAGCTCCAGAGGCTCTCCAAGTATAGAGACACGGATATCCTCCTGGCCCTTACGACTGGTTTGATATCACTTTAAAGTCTTCACCTGTATCACCAAAGTGATAGTCACCCAACTTTTCTAGCTGAGTCTTCTGGTAGCAGCTTCTGGAAGGTGATGGGGTATTGAAATGATCTTGTTAAATGCAGCTAAGTGAGGGAGATCTAATTCATATTAGATCTGAATCATTTTGCAGGAGCTTAGTGGCATCTGAAGGTAACCCAGGGACGATAAGGAAAAGAGTTAGTTACTACTTTGAAACTAGCTCCAATCCCCTCCTTTTCATGCCTAAACTATAGATAATGAAAAAATTAACAGTGAGACTCATTGTGTACAGACAGTAGCTATCCAGAGCTCCTAAGTCCCAGTCCTAGCACTTCCAGGCCTTACCTGTAAGAGGGTCCCCATCATTCCATTGCAAAGGGCTTTGGCCTCTGGCCTTGAGAGGACCAGAAGTCACAGACTTATCCATCCAAAAGATACAGCCATAGTCAAAGTCTAACCAGTTATTTTGTTCAAACTCAGAGAAGACTATATCATAAAGCAGTACCTCAAAGAGGCAAAGAAGAGGAGAAGGGAATGCCAAGCTCAGGGTGGGCATGAAGCAGAGGATGGGGACAAAAGCCAGGGTAAGGAGGTAGGAGGAGAAGGAGTTTGTAAGAAAAGTGGGCCTAGAAGAGCATTTTCTGGAGTCTTGAACATTGCTTAGAGAGTAATTTGTGTCCTTTGTCAGAAAATGAACTTGAAAAACTGTATAAAGAGGGTCTGGAAATGGTGTCTTTGATGAGGGCCACCTGGTGAGACGCCAGCTCACTCTTTCCCATGCCCTGACCCTCAGGACGCAGGCCCTGTCATGGTGGTGGACACTGTACTCAGAGATGCCCTGCTCAGCTCTGATTCTCTGGAGCAGGAATCCTGTCTGTGGTTCATTGAAGACAGCTGCTCAGGCGGGTCCAGAAAATGGAAAACATACGGACAGCAGTAACAGACGGAGATGCTTTCTGGAGCAGAGGACCTTCTGGAGCCTTTAGCTGCAGCTGCAAGAACAATTAGGGGCTAACATGACCTTGCAAATAAATGCTGAGGACACATCAGAACTCCAAAGAGCTAGGTCACCCTAACCCTGGAGGAATGACAAAAAGGAGTTAAGGAAAGGCAAGTGGGATTTTTCAACTTTTCCCTGGAATAATTTCACCTTCTAGGAAACTTTTCTCCCTTTCTTCCTTGTTTCTCTTAGGTGTATGTTATATACTTGTGGCTGGGGCAGGGAAATGAGGACTATGATCAGATATAGCCTGATAGGTTTCGCAAGAGGCAGTTTTGCAAGGTGGCCCAACCCCTACTCCCCACACAAATAAAGCCTCAACTTAAGGTGGTCCAAGCAGGGTGGATCAGAGCTGAGGTTTGCACATCAGTGGAAAGACCGTCAGGGTATTCCATGGTCTAGAGTGGATTGGAACTCCCAGTTTGAGAGTGCAGAAGGGGAAAACTCATAAACCAAACACCCTGAAGAAGAGACAAGCATCAGAATTACTGAGACAAGGTGTAAGAATTATAACATGGCATGGAGCCAAGGTCAGGAGCCAGATGAAGGCAGAACAAGGATAGTGTCCACCTGGGATGCTTTTTAGGAATAATGAAGGGGTGCCTCTGTCTGACTTCATCCCTGGAAACTGGAAAGTGGGTGTGGACTGATTTAAAGGCACAGTGGTGGGGCAGTTGTTGATATCAGCTTAAAATGTACACACAACGCCTTGGATGGGTCATGTCTGGCCACTAAGAATCAAGGCTGTGGAAGGCTGGCTAGCTCCCCTCCCACCCTCCACTGTGCTGAGAGTCAATACCAGTTTTAATTTTATTCGTGGTGCTTGTACTTGTTCTGTGCTGCAGCTCCTCAATGAATACTAATGGAACTCCAGATTGTTTTAAGTGAAGATCTGAGCAAGACACCTCCTTTCATCTTGTCAAGAGCTGTCATTTCCAACAGAGGTTTTTGGAGTTTCCTTTCTAACAGATTCAATGCAAACTCCTCTCTATACAGAGCTGCATATGTATTGCTGGAACTGGGCAATTGCAAAGCAGTCCTCATGGAAAAGAAATCATCCTTGGCCTCCTGCCCCTACCGTGGTCACTGTCAGCAGAGAATTCTCCTGTAGGAGGACAGAAGGAATGGAGAAGGAGGCCAGCAGGGAGGCAGTTCAGAGGGCACCTCTTAGAAGGCGGTGGAAGCTGAGACTCTCTTTCATTTGCAAGGTTGTTTTGATCATTTGAAATAGCATTTCCATGATTTTTATAGCCATGAGGCCTTTATGGTTTAGAAGAATGGCTTCTTGGCCATTTGAACTGCTTCCTTAATTCTCATCTTTCCTTGTTCCTGTCCACTTTGCCTGCAGTTGCTATATAATTATTTTTTTAATCATGATCTCCCCTATTCAAAACTCCTCAGTGGTTATGGCAGTTCAATTGTCCTTCTCTGACTCATCCTCTGGTCCCTGTTCTTCCCCACTGTCCTCATCATTCCAGTCTCTCCCACACATTGCTTCTGCCTGCCTCTACCTCACCCAGCGGCGGGGGCTGAAGGCCAGCTTCTTGTATGCTCTTGCTGGTGTGGGCTTTTAACTAATGAGAGAAACACTTGCAGCTAATGGATTTGCTTTTCCACCCGTGAACACAGTCTGGATTAGCCCTTTTACATAAGTTCAGAAGGCCTGGGTCATCACCAAACTACTGCCTTTCTACTCCTACTTCAGCCTTCATTGTCCTTAACTTCATTGTCCTAACCCTCAAATCATTTGGAAAGACTGCAGCTTAAAGTAAATTTAAGCTTTTTTTGAGTGGCATAGATCATCCAGCTCAAAATCTGCTTCTAATGTTATGGGAGATAGTAGAGCATGATACTTAAGAACTAGCAACACACGGTTCAGTCTTAGCACTCAAATTTCATTGTCATCTTGGGTTAGTTATTTAATCCAAGTTCCATCTTCTCATTGATAAAATGATCATAGTACCTATACATAAGTTTGTGTTGATTAACTGAGACATAAAGTATTAGCGTGGAGTGGGGCAAAAGCATGGCAATTATATATAGTTCAGGAGTCAGTGAATGCTAGCTATTATTACATTATGTCTCCATGTTGATTGAGTCAATCGATGAAATAGGCAAGGCTTAACGTAGGCATAGGTAGATAACAATGTATTGTGATTTCATAGCCCATTTCTTTCCTCAGACAACTCACCCCAAGCAAAAAACAAGCCAAATCCGCAAAAGCATCGTATTTTCTTTTCTGACCTACCACTGTGCAGGGAGTGGGTTTTTTGTTTTTATTTTTGTTATTTGTTTGGTAAAGGCACTGCCTCTCTGGTATCCTGCTGGCCTGCTGCTTGGCTGCCATCTATCCCATAGGAAGCACACTCCCTTATCTCTTCCCTCCCTTTGCTCTTGGTGACGGTGGGAAGGGAGGTGTAACATCTGCTGGTGATCTCCTGGGGCCAGCCAGCTGCCCCTGCAGCAGAGCAATGTTCTGCTGTAATGACCCACAACATCATGACTCCCAGGGGCCTCTGGCAGGGGGGCCTGCCAGGGCTGAGTAGGCTGAGAATGCTCAAGGACAGTGCTGGGTGGCTGCTGGCCAGAGTGGCCCATCTGTGAGGCTGGCCAGAGGGCAGGAGACAGGCTTCATGCAGCCCATTCCTAGGGGGATGCTTTCTTTGTTTTTAAAAATCCCAGTCCATAGATAGATGCAAATCTAAATTCTGGGTATAAGGTGTATAGGGTTTTGCTGTTGCATTCAGTTGTAAGGAAATGATTCCAGGTTCTATCAAAGTCATAGTCTGAGGACCAATCTGCCATCCAACAATATGCCTCTATAAAGCCCAGAAGTTTCACGTTTTTGCTCAGGGTTGAAATTCCTCTTCTGGGCTTTCATCTCTGGAGGACTCTGTTTTCCTATCTACACTGAGCCCTCTTGCTTCTTTTTCCTTCTCTGCCTCCCATTCCCATCCACATTTAGATAAGGAGCTGCCCCAGATAGTGGCGACTTCTTCAAAATGTCATTTCTCCTTCTCTGTATTTGTGTCTTTTTGTCTAACTTCTCAAATAATCCATGAGTGCATTTTCATTAAGATAAAAACAATACAGAAGTAAGTAAAGCAAACATGAAGGTCATGGAATTCCTCCTCACCTGCTATCTCACTCTGGTCTCCAGAGGCCCCACAGTTAACAGAGGAAACCACTGTCCACAGTGCAGCATATAAACCTCCCTCTGTCTATTTACATCCATATGGCTATACAAGAAAATGCAATTTTTTGTGAGGTTTGTGTTTATAGAGACTTTTTAAATCAACATTTTATATACATGTAGTTTAAAAAATCAGCAACTCTAGGCTTCTTATGAAAAGCTGAAGTCCTCCCCGCTCTCCTCCACTCTACTTCTCTCTTTCCTGAAACATCCACACTCAAGTCTCTTGGCTAATTCTTTTGACATTTATCTCTCTATTGTTAAGAACATTTATCATAGTGCTACTTGAATTTTTTTGTTTCGGGCATAATCTCTTGACTCGATGATTCGGTTATCTTGGCCACAGTTCCCTACTAAACACCAATGTTGATGTTTTGTGTTTACTTTCTTGTGACTGTTAGCAACTATGATACACGATACCTCCTCTTTCTCTTCTAGAGAACATGTTTTGTCCTGGAATTCATAATTGCCATGTTTGTCTATTTTCCCCTCTCATCAATAACTCCACTTCTCATACTTCCTCAGTTACATGGATTTCCTCTCTGTATGTTTAAACATACTATTATTTAGTCAGTACCTGCTATGAATTGAATGTGTGTCTCCCCCACTCCACCCAAATTGATATTGGAATCCTAATGTCCAAGGAAATGGTATTGGGAGGTGGGGCCTGTGGAGGGTGAGTGGGATGAGAATGGAGCCCTCATACATGAAATTAGTGCCGTTATTAAAAAGGGGAAACTCAATGAGCTCTCTCACCATTTTCCCTACATAAGAACACAGTGAGATGTCAGCAGTCTACAATCCAGAAGAGGACCCTGATGAACCCAGGCATGGTTGCACTCTGGTTTCAGACTTTCAGCCTTCGTAACGGTAAGAAATAAATTTCTCTTGGTTATTTGCCATCTGGTCTATGGGACTTGGTTATAGCAGCCCAGAGACGAAGACAGTATCGTCATCTTAACGAAATCTCTCTGGAGCCTTTTGGTTTTCTCCCGTGTGCCCTGGTGACTTCCAGGCGAGGGGCACAGCTGTCGTGGTGGGCTTTTCTTTCTCTATCATCCTGTGCATGCCCATTGCTTCTCTCTCATATGCGATCCTGCAGGACTTCTTGTTTCCTGAACCCCATGTCTTTCTATTATTTGATTTGTCTCTTGTTTTGGGAATATACATACTTCAGATCCTTCCTTAAAGAACATATAGAATTAAGCCACTCATTCATTAAATTTCATTTAACACTTATTAAGAATTCTAGGGAAAAAACTGTATATATTCTAGGGGCTTGAGTCATATCAGTGAACACAATCCAAGATCCTGGCCTTTGAGAACCTTATATTCTAGCAGAGAAAGTCCAATAATAAAAACAAACATAATGGAGAAGTAAATTACATAATATATTAGGAAGTGGTAGGTATCAAGGAGAAAGAAGTAGAGAAAGGTAAGGGATCAGACGGATTTGCCTCTAGCATTTGTGGAACCTTGGAGAAAGAATTCGGTCATCACTCTTGACCCATGTTTTGCCTGGACCTACAGCTATACAAATTTAAGAGCAACATGGATCATTTCATATTACAAAATATTCCTCAGCTAACATTTGTGACTGCTGTGAATATCTAGTGAATTTGTGTGTACCTTGGAAACGCAAATTGGAATTCAAAGAGAAGCAAGGAAATGGATGTACTGCAACACTAAAATAATGTTACTTTCTTCTGTAAGAATCTATTGTATTTAGGCTATCTGAGAGAAAGAATTGGACAAGTTAATTAATCTGTCTCTTACTTAACTGTTCTTGCTGCTCAGATCCTACCTGTACTCCAAAAGAGTGTCCCTCTTTGTAGTTGGTAGTTCCCCAATCTGCACACCTTTGTGGCATCCAGACACAGTTTCCTATTATTTCCAGGACATCTGCAAAGAGATGGAAAAGAGCATTTTCCTGGTGTCTAAATGGTGTTAATCATTAGAATGGAGGTTTATAGTTATAGATAGTGCTGGGCCAGCCTGGAGGGCCAGATTCCAACTGACAGAAGTGTCCAGATGTTCTTTAATAATGTGTGTGTTCATGATAAGTAAGGTCCTACAAAACCTAGGGCCCAGGTAAGAGGCCCTTTTGCCTGGATATTAGTTGGGTACTGGGATCGGGAGCTTTAATGTAGAATTGGAGTAAGTCAAGGCAGGTCTTGGTAAAAAAGTGACATGTTAGAAATGAATTAAAGAAGGTGCAACAGTTAGTTATAATGTTATTTTTGGGAAAAACATTTCATAGAGAATAACTCTAAGAACATTTCATAGAAAGATAATAACTCTATGAAATGTTCTAGTACACAATCTTCAAGGTATGTTTATAAGTGTCTTTAGCATAGAATTGACATTTAATTAATAGTTTGCCTATAGGATTTTAGGAAGACTTTTTTTTTCCAGAATTTTGAAGAAATTGTTCCATTGCATCTACTTTCTATTATGGTTGTTGAAAAATTAATAATATTCTGCTTTTTGATTATTTGTAAGTAACCTAATTTTTTTTCTCTGCAGAAATTTGTAAGGTCTTTGCTTTGCTTTTCTCCTTATCATATTCTTGGTGTGGACCTACTTTCATCTATTGTGCTATGCACTCACTGAGCATTCCTTTATTTAGTCATTCATTCCACAAATATGTTGGTGATGCAACAAAGAACAAAACAGAAAAAATACCAGCCCTCAAGGAGCTTACACCCCTACAAAAGGAAAAGACCACAAACAAAATAAGTAAAATCTCTGTTAAATGATGATAAATGCTACGGAGAAAAACAAAATGGGGAAGATGGATAGGAAATTCCAATGGGGAAGAGTTGGGGTGGTGGTTGCTGTTTTAAATATGGTAGTCCAGGAATACCACACTAGGAAGGTGACATTTGTGTTAAGACCTGAAGGAGCTAAGGAAGCAAGTGATGCTGATTCCTGGACGAAGGATGTTCCAAGCACATACCTAACGACCTACAAGACAGAGCATGCCCAAGGTGTTCATGGATGACAGGAGACCGATGTCACTGGAGCAGAGTAAGCAAAGGGGTCAGTAGAAGAGATGAGGTATGCGAGGTAAGAGGCATCAGATTATATACAACTGTGTACTTCTATTGAACAGATTCCCCTTTTTTTAACTTGGTGATCAAGGAAATATTGAATCAAATTCTGATTCTCTTTGAAGCTGAGACCAGCAGAATTTTTTGGTGATATAGATGTAAGAATGTATAAGAGAGAAAAGGGAATTGATTATAATTTAGTAATTTTTTTTTTTTTTTTTTGCCAGTGCAACTGGAAAGAGGAAGGTGGAATTGAGTGAGTTGGGTAAGATTTCAGGAGTTGTATGTCTGGAGGCAGGTGGTAGAGGACAGAAAATTGGTCACTGGAGTTAGCAACCTGGAAGTCATAAGTGTCCTTGGAGAAGTGCAGTTTCAGTGGTGTTGTGGGAGCCACAGCTCTCATGGGTGCATGCAAGAGAAAATGAGTGGGAGAAATTAAAGCCAGTTGAATTAACTCATTCAACATGTTTAAATAACCAAAAAGAAATAAGATGGTGATGACAAGGGAGGTGGGGCTAAGCTTATTTAATTAATTTTAATTTGCAGGAGATAATAGGAGATTTGCAGAGTAGTAGCAAACTCACCCCTTCAGTTCTAGAAAATTTTCTTAAATTACTATTTTTATCTTAATGATGACCTTACCTTCATGGTCTTTGCTTTTTCCTTTTGAAACTCTATTACCTGAATGTGAGATCAGTTCTCTAATTTTTTATATATTTTTCACCTCTATTTTCTACCTATTTGTGTTTTTACTCTAATTTCTGTCATTGTTTTCTCCTACTAAGTTTTAACATTTTCTCTATGCTCCTTTCTTATAGCATTCTCTTCTTGTTTTATGAATATAATGTAGTCACGTTTCTCTGAGGAATATTAATGATCATTTAAAATTAATGTTTGTTCTATTGAATTGTGTCTGTTTCCTCACTTTTCTTTCTCTGTTTTTTTTTTAATCCATATCTTTCACATTAAATGCTTTCTCAAATGGCTCATGATCTTTGGTCATCTCCTCACATTTAAGTCTGGGACACTTAGCTCATGTGGTGAAATTTCTCAACTGTGATTTTCCTGTTAGTGTGATCTGTCTAGGCTATCATACTTGTTGAGGGAACCCCCTGTTTCACTTTCTTTGTTTCTTCTGTTAAAAGAAAAAATTGTCTGAAATAAATTCAAGAGTTTAATTGAGCAATGAACAATTCGTGCATCAGGCAGCCTCCCGAGCTAGAGTAGGCTCAGAGATTCCAGCACAGCCATGTGGTGGAAGATTTATAGACAAAAAAGGAAAGTGACATGCAGAAAACAGAAATGAGGTCCAGAAACAACGGAATTGGTCATAGTTCCGCATTTGCCTTAGTTGAGCACAGTTTGAACAGTTGGCCACATTTGATTGGCCGAAACTCTGATTGGCGCAAGAGGAGGCTACAGTATGTACATAACTCGATTTAAGATATAGTTCACAATATACAGGGAAACCTTTATTTTTAGGCCGAACTTAAAATATGTAAGGAGGCAGCTTTAGGCTAAACTTGATTTAACATTTCTTTGAGTTGGTCACGTTAGTGCGCTCTCTTCCTATTCCCTGTCTAATGCGTAAATACGTTGCTGCCGGCTTACTGGAAGTTTAGTGAAGAAAGTTGGAGGTTAGCTCTCAATACTCTGATGTAAATTTTTATTTAATCTCTCTGTTTTCAGTATGGCACTCTTATCTTACCTTTAACATGCTTGTTTTAAGCTTTCCAGAGAGGAAAGTTTATGGAGAAGAGTCAGATTTATGGCTATGAAGAGTGGAAAAGGGATCCTGCTTTTTAAAGAAACTTTCCTGCCAGTTCTCCTCTTTCAACCCCCACTTCCAAAAATACTTTGTGTTGCCAATTCCTGAGCCTTTGAAGAATCTGCAGTGTAAATTGAATTGCTTCTTGGATTTCCTCTCCGTAGTTTAAGATGCGGCACTCTCCCAACTGTTGGGTCAGGTACTACCAACTTGTACATCTGATTTTAATATTGAAATATTGTAGTTTTTTCTTCAGTATCCTTTATCCTCACAGATTTATTCCAAAAGCTAGAATAAAATGTCTGTAATCTGGGAGAGAGCAGAACTAAATATGTATGTTAAATCCTCCATCTTGACCTGGAAACTCCAAATGATAGCCTTTAAATTTTTCAATATTTATTTAGTGGAGATGTGAAGAAATTGAGTTTTCTTTATTAAAATCATACACTTTTTCTTGTGTGCTCAAAACAACATTTTAAGACCTTTTTTTCTGAATTTACAGTTTTAGCATTGTTCCTAACTGTAGCGTCATCTACTTAGTCATTTATAATAGAAGTAATTTACATGCCTATAGTTACAAACCATGTTAAAACGTATTTATATTTTTCATTTTCACTCATTTACAGGCCTATACACTATTTCCAATTTTTGTATTTTTCTCGTTTTTATTTTGAGAAAATCAAACCTACAGAGAAAAATTGCAATAACAAAATAAATATCAGTATAGCCTACACTTGAGTTTACCAATTGTTAATATTCTGCCATATTTGCACTCTCTTTCTCTCTTTTTCTTTCTCTTGCTATCTGTGTCTGTCACTATATGCACATATTTTTTTTATTTTTCAATCATCTGAAAGTAAATTGCAGACATCATGACACTTCATCCCTATATTGTCATCATGATTCTTATAAGAATAAGACTTTCCTCTACAACCTCACAATTATTACACCCAAGAGATTTAACGTTAATTCAATAATGCTGTTTCATTTGTAGCCCATTTTCAAGTTTTCCCAATTGATCCAAACATTTATTTAAAAGCTGTTTGTCCCCTACCCGCCCACCCCATCATCCCAAAGCCAGTCATGGATCAAGCACTGCATTTGGTAATTATTCGTCTCTAGTCACTTTTCATTGAGAACACTGCCCCCATTTGTGTGTGAATTCTGTGTATTTTATGACATTACTGTTTGAGGAATCTAGGCTCGCTTCTTGGTAGACTGTCTCATAATTTGCATTTGTATAATTATTTCTTCATGATTAGATTTGCATTCAATATACATCTATCTATATTTAGCAAGGATTGTACATAGTTGATGCTGTGTACTGCCCATATGTCACATCGGGAGGCATATAGTATCAGACTGTTCCATCATTGTGGTGATGCTAAATTGGATCACTTGGATAAGGTGTTGTCTTCCAGATGTATTTTAATGGTATTTCATTATCTTTATACTTAGAAAGTAAACTGGTGGTGAGGGATAGGTGTTACTTTGAAGACAGGTGAATGTATAACAATCATTAACCCAATGGTTTTAGCATCCATTGAAGATTCTTGCCTGAAGCAATGATTATATTCTAATTCTATCATCCTTTCTGCTCTTATTAGATGGCTTTCTCCTGTAATAAAGAACTTCCTCCTCCCACCACCACCCTCTTTTTCTCTCTTTCAGTATCACTATGAATTTATGGATTTTAAAATGCAATATTATAGTCCATTACTTTCATTAGTTATTTTGATGCTCAAATTGTCTGACATTTTTCTAATCAGAGCTCTTTCAAGCTGGCTCCTGTGTCCTCTGGATATATCCCCTTCAGTCTTTGTGTTTCCCTTGTTGTCTAGCACAGAAAATGTTCTAAGTTTAGTTTGTAATTTCTCTGCCTTTGATTTGGAATTAGTCCTTCTTTAAGGAGTCCTCGTTTCTTTCACTGAAAACTGGTGTTTAGAAATCAATACTGGGCATTAAGTTTCAGTATATGCCAGTGTGTAAGAAGGAGAAATACCAATGTTTCACGTGTATCTATGTATGTTTGCTTATTTTGTAGAAATGAAACTTGATAACAAGAAATCAGTAAACAATGGGAATGGTTACCTATGGGAAGTAAGTGGGAGTGAGATGGAGGAATAACAACTGAAATGAAGCTTCTTTGAGGATATCATTTAATATGCTGTGCTTACACAGTGGACAGAACTAGGAAACATGGTAACATTCTGAGTTTATATGAATATCTCTAATCAAAACCCAGCACCACTTATTTTCACCATTTTATATTAGATTCTCTTTACTCCACAATGAGAACCTGTACCCCTAAGCATCACTATATTTGTTTGTGTACTTACTATATTCAAATAGTTTCAGAATTATACCAATTCTGCCTCTAACAACAAACGTATGAAAAAGTTTAAGATTTCTTTGCAACTTTTTTTAAATCTTAGTGATGTGATTTGGCTGTGTCACCACTCAAATCTCATATTAAATTGTAGTTCCTACATGTCATGGGAGGGACCTGGTGGGAAGTTATTGAATCATAGGGGTTGTTAGCCTCATGCTGTGGTTCTCATGTTTGTAAGTTCTCAAGATATCTGATAGTTTTACATGAGGTTTTGCCTTCTTTGCTTGGCATTTCTCCTTCCTGCAATCATGTGAAGAAGGACAGGTTTGCTTCCCCTACCACCATAATTGTAAGTTTCCTGAGGACTCCCTAGCTACGAGGAACTGTGAGTCTATTAAACTTTCCTTAATAAATTACCCAGTTTCAGGCAGTTCTTGTTAGCAGTATGATTTTATTTTTGAATATGTAGAAGGGTTACATGGCTCAACAGTGAGAACTGTATAAAAAGTTATATACTCAGAGAAGTCTCATTTCTATCCCCATCTCTTCCACCCTATTAACATATGCCCACTATAAATAATTTTATTTGTTTCTAGTTTATCTTGCTTGGATTTGTTTTTCTAAAATTAGGCCCTTCTTTTTTTCATAAAAATAGTATTTTAATATATATAATATAATATATAAAACAATATGATATATAAAACTTTTGTACAAAAAATTACATATTTAAATTTAACAATATATTCTAGAAATTGTTTCCTATCAGTTATTAGAGATCTCCATTCTTTGCTTCTTCTGTTTCTGGAAAGGGGTTCTGATCCAGACCCCAAGAGAGGTTTCTTGGATCTTGTGGAAGAAATAATTTGAGGTGAATCCATAAAGTGAAAGTAAGTTTATTAGGAAAGCAAGGGAATAAAAAATGGCTACTCCGCAGGCAGGGCAACAGCATAACCTGCTGGTTGGCCATTTTTATGGTTATTTCTTTATTATATGTTAAACCAGGAGTAAATTATGCATAAGTTTTCTGGGAAAGGGGCGGGCAATTTTCGGAACTGAGGGTTCCTCCACTTTTTAGATCATATAAATTAACTTCCTGACATTGCCATGGCATTTGTAAACTGTCATGGCCCTGGTAGAATTGTCTTTTAGCATGCTTATGAATTATAATTAGTGTGTAATGAGCAGTGAGGATGACCAGAGGTCACTTCTGTCACCATCTTGGTTTTGGTGGGTTTTGGCCAGCTTTTTTACCGCATGCTGTTTTATTAGCAAGGTCTTTATGATCTGTACCTTGTGCCAACCTCCTATCTCATCCTGTGACTAAGAATGCCTTAACCTCCTAGGAATGCAACCCAGTAGGTCTCAGCCTTATTTTATCCAGCTCCTATTTAAGATGGAGTCTCTCTGATTAGAAAGTCACTGACACTGCTATATAGTGTTAAAATGTGAGAGGACAAATTATAGCTTATTTTGAGATGGAACATGGAAATAAAGGGAAAGCTTGAGGTCCTTCAAGGGAAGTTCCAGATACCTACCCAGCTCCAAGAAACAACTTGATAAGCAAGAAAATAATAGTAGTCTAAAACAATAGCCAAGGAAATTAGAACCATGGAATATTTGGTTCCCTATAGAAACTAAAGGTAACATCTTAGCATATGTCTCTGAGCTGTTTTTCAGAAACCCAAATTCCCACCAAACAGATTCACCAGCATATAAAACTCAGATGAGGGGGAACCAGGCTCTGAATACTGACCACCTTTCTTTGTTCTGAATTTCTTTCTAAGCGGCCTAGAGAAAGTCACACTCACAAGCCAGAGCTAACATTCTTTTCTGCTGACCCCAAATTTTTGAACAAAGCTTCTTTTCCTTAATCAGTTGCAAATCAGAAAATCTTTGCATCTACCTATGGTCTGTAAGCCCCTCCCACCTCAAGATATTCCTTTTAGGCCAAAACCAATGTGTAACCTGTATGTATTGATTGATGATTTTGCCTGCTACTTCTGCTTTCCTGAAATTTACCCCTGCCTCTAATAATTCTTACCTGCATGACACTGGAGAGGTCAGAATTTAAACATTAGCTACCTGATCCTCCTTGCTTGATGCCCTCAAAATAAATGCCTCACTTTCTCTTACTGCCAACCCAATGTCAGTGTTTGGCTTTGTTGTGCTGGGTAAGTAGACTCCAGTTTGGTTCTATAACAATTTATCTATGTCTTTTATGGATATACATTTAAATTGCTTCCAACATTTTCCTGTTACAAATGATTCAGCTCATGCATAAGTTGTTTTGTATTTGTAGAGGTGTATCTTCTGTTCCTTTCTCTCTTCCTTCTCCTTCTGGTATTCTCACTATGCATATGTTATACATTTTTGTAATTGTCCCACAGTTGTTAGATATTTTGTTCCACTTAAAAAAAAAAAAAACTTTTTTCTCCTTTGTCTTACAGTTTGGGAAGTTTCTGTTGACATACCTTCAAGGTCATTGATTCTCTCCTCAGTCATGTCCAGTCTACTGATCAAAGGCATTCCTTATTTCTGTTATTGTGTTTTTCATTTCTAGCATCCTTTTGATGCTAGCCAAAGTATCCTAAAATCTTTTTGATTCATTCTTAGACTTTCCATCTCTCTGCATGCATTGCTTATTTGTTCTTGCATGTTGTGCTATTTTTCCTTTAGAGCCCTTAGTATGTCAATAACAGCTATTTTAAATTTCTGGTCTGATAATTCTAAAACCTCCAACACATCAGAGTCTGGTTCTGATGTGTGTTCTCTCTCTTCAGATTGTAATTTTTGCCTTTTAGTATGCTTTATAATTTTTTGTTGAAAACTGAACATATCAGGTAAAAGAAATGAAGTACATAGGCCTTTAGCTTTTATATTTATCTGGATGGGAATTGGGGTGTGTTTGTTGCTTATTGTAGGTGTCAGAGGCTAAAATATCCTCTGGTGTTCTTTCCTCTGTCTTGTTATCTTTGGGTTTCCCTAGAGAATTCTAAAATAAGGTCTGAGGACTTGCAGTTCTTTCAATTGTGTTCTTCTATTATTCTGTAGGGGCTCATTGTGGTGGTAAGGAATGGTGAGAGGAAGTGTTCTATACTACTATGATTAGGTCTCAGTCTTTTAGTGAGCCTGTGCTCCTGGGCTGTGGCCTTCATAAATACTTCTCAGTTTGTTTTCCTTTTTTTTAGGTGAGACAGGAAGTCTACAGGGGGCTGAAAAGGAGTACTTCCCTTCCCATGTAAGTTAAGCAGTGGTAAAATATTTGTCTTGAGGGCAGAACTTTGTTTAAAAAAAGAGAAAACTCTAGGTGTATTTCAAAATGATACTTTCCTCCTCCCCCTTCAGGAATCAAAAAGGGATTTTTATTTTTTCAGAGCTTTACCCCAAGAAATGGAGATCCTGAAGATAAAAACTCATAAAAGTGTGGGAACCCTTGTGGATGGCTCCCAAGGTCTTTTTTTTTTCCTTCAAGTTACAACACACGGTCTCCAACAATTAATCAATTACCTTTGTTTTCATATCCATTTCCTACCACTGCTGTCTCCAGTGGTGGTTTCTGTTATCAGGAGGTGATGATTCTCTGTATTTTCTTCTCCAATGTTCAGGGCAGTGGTTTGCTCTTATCTTAATTCTCTGGTGGACCTAAGGTCTGGTTTTCAGTTTGTTCAGCCTTTTCTTTTTTTCTTGTAAGGATGGGAGTGATAACTTATAAGCTTTTTACATATTGGACTGGAAACCAGAAGTTTATATAACTTCTAGAAGTGCATCTTAAAGATAAAATCCTAGAAGTGGTATTACAGAGTGAAGAAGTAAGATATATGCTATTTTGTTCCATATTGCTATATCCCCTCCATTGGGCTGTGCTATTTTGCATTTCTACCAGCAATGTGTGAGAATGTTTTTCTAACAGAATGTTGTCAAGCTTTTGAATTCTTGGCAATCTAATGGTGAGAATTGGTGTCTCAATATAGTTTTATTTTGCATTTCTCTTATGAGTGAAGTTGTGGATTTTTTAATGTTTAAAGGACATTTACATGTGTTTTCTTGTGAACTCTGTTTATACCTTTTGCTCCATCCTCCACCTTTTAAAAAATAAGTTTTTGGTATTTTCCATCACAATTTAAGAATATTTTATATATTAGGTAGATTAATGCTGTAAGTGTGACATATTTTGTAACTGTTTCTTTACCAGTTTGTAATTTGTTTCTTGATTTTTCTTTTTCATTTTGGCCTTACAAAATTTTTTGTGTAGATGCAGTTTATTTTTATCTGGATTTTGAGTCATAGTTGGGAATATATTTTCTCATTATAATTTATTAAACATTTTCTTACCCCAGTCATTTGAGATGCAATCTTTTTCATATGCTAAATTTTCAAATATAGTTGGGTCTAGTCCTTGATTTTCTATTCGTTTCTATTGGTCTCTGTACTTGTGCTCTATTTCCATAATATTTAAATTATAGTGTTTTTATGATACGTTTTAATTTCTGCTATGGCTAGTCCACCCTCACTTCTTTATTCCACAGTTTTTTTTTTTCTCCTAGCTATTCTTACATAAATATATTTTGGAGGCAACTTGTCTAAATCTAGAAAATAAAACTTAAAAATATTGTTATGTGAATTATATTAAATGTATTTTAACTTTGGAGAACTAGCATTTTTAATGGTGTTGGGTCATTAAATCTGTATTAGTTTCCTGTTGCTGTAACAAATTATCACCAATGTGGCTTAAAACCACATAAGTTTATTGTCTTACAATTCTGGAAGTCAGAAGTCCAAAAGTATCATAAAATCAAGATATCAGAGGCCTGTATTGCTTCTGGAGACTTGGGGAGAATCCATTTCCTTGTTTTCTTCATATCCTTGGCTTGTGGGTCCTTCCTCCATCTTTAAAAACAGGAGCACAGGATTTTCTTTCTTTTTTTTTTATATATATATTTTATTGCATTTTAGGTTTTGGGGTACATGTGAAGAACATGCAAGACTGTTGCATAGGTACATACATGGCAATGTGGTTTACTGCCTTTCTCCCCATCACCTATATCTGGCATTTCTCCCCATGTTATCCCTCCCCAACTCCCCACCCCATGCTGTCCCTCCCCTAGTTACTCCCCGCAGACCCTAGTGTGTGATGCTCCCCTCCCTGTGACCGTCTGTTCTAATGGTTCAATATCCACCTATGAGTGAGAACATGCAGTGACTGATTTTCTGTTATTGTGTTAGTTTGCTGAGAATGATGGTTTCCA
>PVKP010011152.1:0-62282 GCA_004027715.1 Plecturocebus donacophilus
CTTCTTTTCAAGGTAGTGGGTTCCCTTCTGGCCCAGGGTGGATCAAGAAATGTTGCCCAGGAACTAAGCCCTGAAATGAGGGGGGTGGTTGGCCTCAGTACTGTACCTGGTGCTCTATTCTGGCTGAGGAGGTATTTGCACCTCTTTACACTCTTGTATCCTCAAGCAGAAGCAATAGCGCTGGCAATTCAGGACTGTCTTTGCCACCCGTTTCAGTGTCTCTTTGATATGATGTTAAAACCAGATACTATTCACTCAACTGATCTTTGGTTCTTATGAAGGTACTTTATTGAGTGGGTAGTTAAGTTGATGTTTTTGCAGGGGGAGGCAATTGCTGGAGAGTTCTGTTTGGTCACCTTGTTCCATCTTCCCCTGCATTTTAGTTTTATAAAGCACAGTTTTTAAGAAACTTTTGTAATTGCCTGTTTTCCTGTCTCAGCAATTCTACTCCTAGGCATTTAACCAAGAGAAATGAAAGCGTATATATTCACAGAAATATTAGCATTTAAGTATGCTGTATGTATTTATTCATAATAACTGAATTTGCATCAAGTGGTGAATGGATAAAAACTCTTGATATACCCATTTGATAGAATAATATTTAGCTATAAAAAGGAAAAAAAGGTATTCATTTCACACAAGGAAAATCTGTGAAAAGCCTAAGATTTTACCCTACTCTCATCCTAACAAGTCAGTCTTTAACAGTCTTGAATGATAGAAAAAGACATGAGTATTCTTGGTCAGAAAAAGAGGAATTGTGTTTTTCATGGCACAGCAAGCAGCATATGCATGAGAATGCAATCGTTCATCAGTATTAATGAGAGATTTGGTATCGACACCTGTCAATACCAAAATTTGTTGATGCTTAAATCTCTAATATAAAATGATGTAGTGTTTTCATATAACCTATGCACATCTTCCTGGAAAGATTATATTATTTCTAGATTACTCATACATATTATGTATGTGTGTATTTGTGAATATATTTGCAATTATACATATATAATTACATACATATGTGTATGTGTAGATATATAACTACATATAAATGCATGCTATATATATATATATATATATATATATACATGAATATGTAATTATAAAACTTCAACAAGATTGTGAGGTAGCTTTATCATCCATTTTAATGCCTCCGAGAATACAGAGCTAATTAACCTTTCTCTGTCTAGCCATAAATCAGTATAGAGCACAAATTTTAATTCAAGAAAACTTGACCCAAAACAATGCTTATTCCACTATGCTGCATGTCTCTAATTCATGTATTATAATTAAATGGTGTAAACATTCACAAGATAAATGGGTCAGTATGATATTTTAAACAGAAAACTTGTTTTCTAACTTCTTTTCCTCTAAAGTTGCTTTCATGCCAAAAATACACATAAGAGTATCATACATTCTAAAAAGTTATTAAGCCAGTAATGATTACTTCAAATGTATTATTAAATTAATGTATAATAATGATGTTGAAAGATAGTATCTATAACCTAAGCCAATACTAATATGTGGTTGCCAAAGAGTTCAAATGCATTATTCAAATTGAATTAGAAAAAAAACATAGATTTATAAAATTATTGAATATATTTAAGGTGTAAAACATGCTGGGTTTTTAAAGGATTTTTCTCACTAAAGCCATTTATTTATTCCTCAAATTACATAAGATTTATACATACATGAATGAAAGAATGCATTCATACATCCCAAAGTATATGAGAGTAACTGTAATAACATCTACTATTTTAAAATAGAATTAAATTAATGCTTTTTTTACATTGACATCTATTACATCAGCAGACTTTTTTTTCCCATCTGCTTAAAACGCTATTTAGTGCCATAAATCCAGCAGCATCCAAAAACACAAGCCCACATATAACATTCTATTTATGCAAATAGTGCATCTGCTGCTATATGAGAAGGCGAAATATGATTTTGAACTAGATTGAGAAACCTCTAATGCAGTAAATATTAAATCAATCATAAGAAAATTCTATTAGAAATGTTTAAAACATAAAAATATTTATTGCAACATCACTATGTACAACCGGTAGTTGGAGTAACTTTAAGTTTCCCAGGATATTTGGATGTCAAATCATATTTTCAACTACCAATGCCCACTGTCCCTAATGAAAAAAATGTTCCTCTGCATTTTAAACAGTATAATTGCTATGATTCTTGAAACTGTTTAATATTATCATATTAACATTTTTTCTACTTATTATTAAAATCTTTCTAGTTTTTATCTGTTCAAGAGAGTTAAAGCAAGGGTAATGTAGCACAACAATTTTCTTAGATTTAAATAGTTCATAGAATCATTATTTTGGCTGTATAGGAAAATATTGGTTGAACACACATGCTTTTAATTGCATTAATAATTTGAATAACCTAAATAAAAATAACGCTTTATGGAACTATTAGAAAAGTGTTTACATAATAGAGTCTAGCTCCAGGCTAAAATTTTACGTATAATTTTTCGGGACAGACTATAAGCAACTACAAGGTTATACCTGGCAAGCCTCATGGGGGAGACGGCTGCCCTCCCACACCAGACTTGGTGCATAGCCCGTGCAGTAGTATTTTCTGGATGGAGATAGAGTCAAGAACTTAGCTAAGCTATGCTTTCAAATTTCTTGGTCCCTGACCAACCATATTCATATTTCTATCTTTATTCCTGTATTCCTCCTAATCCAGAAGCTTCCATTCAGAGAAGCCTCTGTTTAGAACTTCTGGGAGTGTATGGGGAAAAGCTTGAGTAAAACTCTTTTTTTTTTTTTTTCTGATTCAGGATTTTTCCAGTCATATTTTCTCTCTCTCTCTCTCTCTCTCTCTCTCTCTCTCTCTCTCTCTCTCTCTCTCTCTCTCTCGTCCTGATTCTTCAGGTTGACAAAATGGCAGAAGCCTTTTGTTCAAGACTCCCCAGAAGTAAGAGTATGACCTGGATCTGTGCCACCTGTGCTCTGACTACCATAGTACCTCAATAAAGTTCCAGGGACAAAAACTGAACATTTGTGCTCTTCCTTTTTAGCCTCTTGTTTGCACTGTTGCAGTAAGTGAATAAAGGCTGGAATATTATTTTCAGTTCAGCTCCTTGCCCAGATTGAGCACCTCACAGCTAGACATTTAATCATATGTTTTTCTCAACAACTCTGGAAATAAAGCTGATCAACTATTGATTGACAATATTTTAAAAAGAAAATCTGATAATCATTTAGAAAATCACAGGCTTTAAATATAAGACACAGTTTTCTGAATTGACATTAAAATTTGCTAAATATATATGGCTACTAAGTTATGCTGCTATGCTAAATATGTTTCAAGTTAGTGATATTAGGTATTAAATTATCCACAGGAGAAACAATTTCTGGGACTTACACTGTTCATGAATAGAGTTCAATAAAAAGGGATGTAATGGCCTCCAGAGTATATAATTTATGAAGCAGTTATTTATATTGCTTATCTTTAGGAAGTGATTCATATTTTACTCTCTAGATTTCTCTGAGCCTATCTATTACAATTGTTCTTTACTTAAAGGTATAAACACTTGTGTTAATATCAGTGACCAGATTTTCACTATAAATTATCTGTCAAGATGAGGTAAGGGAAGGAGATAGTTAGAAGGATCCCTGAAAGGGTGTTCTTCTCTCACCCCTCATTAGGGTGCACTGACATGTATAATCTCCAATGTTTCACACCACTGATAAAAAAGAAAAATATACAATAACAAAAGGAAATGAGCACCAGGCACTCTAACTCTTTTTCAAAATTATATCTTTAAAATTTTTATGTGGGGTTTTTTTACATTAATACATTTCATGTTTCCAGATTTAAAATTTACAAAATAACATTGCAAAATCTATCTCCCATCATTGTGTCCCTTGTAATCAGTCCTGTATGTAAATGCAAATTATAACACATAACATTTGAAGAAAGTTTTGAGACTATTTTATGCACATTCAAGTCAACATATATACTGTCTTTTACATCTTAAACACTAATGGTGATATATTATTAATAATGTTAAGCACTTTGATTTTTAATATATCTCTTTACATTATTTCTTGTATGTCTGCATATCTTAGTGATCAATTCATATCAATATAAAAACATCCAGTATTGATCATTTCAGCTACATAGATGTTTTATGGTTATGTAATAATAATTTACTCTGTCTTCTATAGATGAACATCTTGCTTCATCATTATTTTGCTACCAGAAACAATGATGCAGTCAATGATAGTGCAAAAGCTAGCCCTGCATATATTATTATACACCTGTAGATCTATCCATAGATTCTATTTCTTGAATGAAGATTTCTAGGTCAAACAATTGTATAGTGGCATCTTGGAAAAATATAACTATAAATAAATGATTTACATATAATCAATTACTTAATGACTATATCAACTCCTAGAATTTTAGCTTGGTAACTTTGTCTTCTTTGATAAAATGTAGTGCTACTCCAATGTATAATTCACTGTTTTACATAATGTAATTATTGCTATTATTGAATAAATGAACCTGCTGGGCCTTATAAAATTCCATATTGTACATATATATGATATGTACATATATATTTATGTAGTATTTTGAATGTATATTTTTCAAATGTTCTGCATATTAAATGTGGAAACCTTACTGCAATATAGTTCCCCTTATCCTTTCTAATTTATGCTATGGTTTTCTTATATATTACATCTGTATTATTATGAAAATCCTGTCATAAATACATACATAATAAATATTGCTTATTTACCTTTACAGTTGCTCTTTCATCCTTTCTTATATTTTTGTGTACTAGGTTTCCTTCTGGTATTATTTTTCTTCTGTCTTAAGAATGTACTTTATTCTCTAGCAATAATTTTATGGCCTGTGTTATGAATTCTCTTAGTCTTATGAATTTTTGTTCTCTGAAAATACGTTTAGTATACCTTTATTTCTGAAAGATATTTACCCTGTCTATAGAATTTAGCACTGACAATTCTTTACTTTCAGTATTTTAAATATTTCGTGCTGGTTCCTTCTCATACTACATGGTTTCTGAGGAGAAATCTCTAGTTATTTCAATTATTGTTATCCTGTAGTAATACATTGTTTCTCTTTCTTCTGCCCACTGACTGCCAATGCTGTGGAATGTCTGAGGTATTAGAGAACAGAAAAAAAAGTAAAAGACAGAAAAAAAACAAAATAATTACAGGAAAATTTTCCCATTTGCTCTGAGCTTTAGGAGTTCAGTTTCCTGTTGCTTTAGCCAGAAGTAGAAGGCATCTCCTGGAGTTTTCTATCTGTACCAAGCTTTGCTATTTAAGGTCTCTGACTGAGCTAAGTTCAGGTGGAGGACTAGAGGGGTTAGAGAGGAAAATAAAACATAAACTCAAGCAGATTCAGTGGCATTTTGAGTTTTGTTGTTTTCTCTGGTCTAGCTGCTCCTTTACTTTTCAAAGTTCTCAAATATCCTCCTCAATTAATTCTGCCCATATATTATTATTACATTCATTGGGAGAGTCAGGATTGTGTATGGTACCACCATAGCACCTACATGAAATCCTAGAGAAATGTCTTATAATTTCATTAAGCATTAAAGAAAGAAAGGATATTCAGAAACACTTTAAGTGGGCAGCAGAGACAAAAAAATATCTTTCTGTTTCTATTTTATAATATTTTCTATATTTAAAATAATATTCATAGAGTATGTTTAACATATCAAATGTTCTATTTTATACCTGTAACTATAAGCCATGCATCTCACATCTTGTACGCAGCAGTTTTTTTTTTGTTTTGTTTTCAACCTGCCTTTATCCCAACCAATACGAATTAATTTGAAACTTGATTCTGTCATCCAACCTACCGTAATGAACTCTGAAGATGACTCGATCAGTGTATATTTGGTTTGTACACCAGAGTCATAGAAAAAAAGACAAAAACAAAAACAAGAAACACAAAAGAAAAAACAAATTGAATTAACAAAAACATGATGGATCAATGTGTTGTAATACATTAATATGTTTGGGGCAATTTGTAAGAATATTAGCTCTAACAATGCTTTTGAGTTAAATAACTGAAATAAGATATGTAACTTAAACTCCCTAACACTGTTTTTCTACACTGATTGATGCTCAAATAGCAGTTTTAAAATCAGACTCATTATGATACTTCTCATGCAAAAGGTCCATTTTCTATGAAACTCATATACATAATCAATCTGAAATGCCTGTAGTCATTGTACTATGAAGTTGTACAAAAATTGAGATCAATTTCCTACAAAATTTAAGAATGCTAAATTTTCCTTTACAATATTTATAGGACATTTTCTCCAGTGAACTTATAATCATTTGAACAGTTGGTACTTTCAGAAAACAAAATTAACCATTTAACAATAATTTTATAGCTAGAATTCAAAGTATAGAATTTTATTATTTACATTGTAATAAAAATGTTATCTATCCAATCTATTTACACATTTTATTTGTAAGATAGAAGCCTGATATTTATATCTAAAAGTGAGTAACTGAAAATATTTTGTACTTTTAATGATATTTTAGAAGCAATTTGTGAAGGGATAAGCAAGATATGCTAACTTTGCCAAAATACTAGTTTCTATAACTGCTTTTTGGGAAAACCACTATTAATGCCTGAAAGTTCTTAATGCCTTAGGGCTCTCATGATCTGCTAAGATATGATCATCAGCTGTGCCAGGCTGCCTTGTACTCTGTCTCTGCCAGCTCATGAATACGTCTTTCAAAAGTTGCCATAAACAGAACAGAGTATAAGCTGCTTCTGGTTTCCGAGCCTTCTGTCAAGAATTTAGAAGCACTCGGGTTTGGGAAGAGAAAATTAAATAGAAGCCAAATAGAAAATGGTGATCTTTACCAGGAAAAAAGCATTTAGGTGATACTAAACTCTAAAACATCTTAACATCATAATCATAATAAAAAAAGTGCAATCTCTAGTTGAAAATATTTTGACATCTGAAATATATGTCATTGGGACTTACTATTCTAAGTGCTCTAAATTTTGTGAGAAAGTATATGTTAACTTTCTGCTTCATCAAAATAGTGTTATACACAGCCAGTTTCCTTGATTTGTTATGGTTTACTCTCAGAGTTTTTAAATACCTAGGTTTCTAACTTTTTACTTTTTAAATATTTAACAGAGATCAAAGTTAATTTTCAACATATGATTATAGTGAAATGCACTTGTTTATAATGTATGATGCTCATGAAAATTAATTACGATATAGAATCACAATATGGTAATTTGCAAAAATTCCTTCAAATTTATCCTTTCTTTGTGCCCATCTCCTTTGTTGTTGCATGATTTCATTTGAATAATGAAATATTAGTAAATTTGATCCTGTGACTTGTTTGCTGCTAGCTTTAGGAAATGCAATGGACTTGGAGAAGCATCTCAGTCTTCAGGGAAACACTTCCTGTGTAACTTCAGGGAGTGCAGTTAGCAATCAGTCTAAAGCAGCTCCTTCAGAGTCTGCCTCAGCTACAGAGATTCACGTGGCAGAAGATGAAGCCATTTGAATAGTCTACTTACTTTAGAGATCCTAATAGACTTGCGCAAGGATTTGATGGTACTTCAAATCCATCCATCAAAGATCTGATGGTACACCTGTTTCAAAGTTTGCCTTCTCCCTCTTTCCAAATATATTTTTCTTATTTGTGCTCTTTTTTACAGGTGTTAGCAGCAAATAAATACCTTGTACCCTACAACCCATGTGTGAATTTAATTCTGGAAAATGCAACCTGAGACAGGGAAATCCATCATCATGTAAAAAATCCTGGGTTAGTCTGCTGGAGGAAAATATAATATGAAGAGAACAGATAAGCTATAGCAGTTGTGGCTACATTGGACCAACCAAACCTAAGCCAGATGGATAACTTATTAAATATATGAGTGAGTCTGGCTGAAGTGAGCAGGAAAGCCACACAGCTGAGCCTAATCCAACTGCTAATTCACAATTTTTGATTGGATTAATGTTTAAACCAATTAGTTTTGTAATGGTTTATCACAGAGTTTCAGAACACATATTTAAAAGCTTTGACATCTAAAACTGAAGGACTACTATAAAAAACAAAAAGTTGAAAAATGCAGCTTTGACTTAAAAGTTGACATACCAAAAGGGCCAACAGCTTGGACTAAAGGGGTCCAAATGAACTCAAACTGAGAAAGTCTCTGGGCCCCCAAATGTTTACAAGCAGAAAGCACACTGACAAAACTATTTAGCTGCAATATAAACCAATTATTTGGAAAGATAGAGGAAGTCTTGAACAAGAGTTACTAAATCATAAAGCAGAGCCAGGAGGCTCAACAAATGGAGAAAAGCCATTTCCAGTGGGCAAAATAAAAGCCTAATGGAGACATATTATTTTTCCCCAGAATAGGTAAACCTTGCAACATACCCAGATAGATTTCAGAACATTGAGAGGCAGCAGCTCTTATGTGAATAAGAATGACTCTTACAGGTAATATCCTCTCAACATTTATATTGGATGAGTCACAGCCAGAAAATATCATAGTTCGTAACTTTGAGGATGAAGGGTAGGTGTATTCAAGGAGTTACTTTCTTGAATACATTGAAGCTTATGAAGTTCTGAACTTCAAGGCTGATACCATGATTTCATGAGATTTTTGAAAGTCCCAAGACGGCACTGAGAATATTTTTTATGTGGAAAATTGTGGATAATTTGTGGCCAGAGGTTGGACTGTTGTAGATTAGAAAAGTGGCAGCAAAAGTTTTTCATTATTGGTTTCATGTCCTTCAGTCATGACTTTTCCTAGTGACTTTAAGATTATCGATGTGATTTGCTTTGCCTATGAGCCAATAAAATGTGACACAAGGAGAGGTTTAAAAAGGCTTACGCTTTAGGGCAGGTTAGCTGTTGCTCTTGGGAAACACAGCACCAAATGAACCTGGTAACCTTCTGGCAGATGAGAAACATCAAGAAGCAGAAATGAGACTAAACAGCTGAGGCTTCTCTAAAAAAATGAAACAAAGAAACAAACAAAAACAATGCCCTCTTCAGCTGATTGGTGTTGAATAGCAGATGCATGGATGAGTCAGCTGGGATACACAGAAGAAATGGTCACCTGAGCCAACCCCAAATTGCCAACCCACAAAAATCTAAAGCCAAATAAATTCTTTAAAACTACTAGGTTTGGGAGTCATTTGTTACATAGCAGGTTAACCAAGGTAATTAAATGTGAAAGGTACACTAAATGAATAATTTTGTAAACATTAAGCCATAATGACATAAAGTTGATTTTTAAGTTCATTAATGCATAAGGTCCTCAAACTGCTTTATGCTTTGTATGCTGTAAAGTTTCACATTTAATTTCTTTATTCCACCAAAGTTTAGTTTTTTTACTTGCGAAGACAAGAATATTATAGGAAATTTTATATGGTACTCATAATTGGTTCATGAAAATAAGTAAAATTCAAATAATGTTGATTTCTATTAATGAGATCATGATTGTTTATTAGCTCCCAGGCAATGAGTGATCATTTGCCCATAAAATCATAGATGTTTTAATAAATTCTTATCCTAACAAGTATTGAATAACCTATACTTTTCATTTTGAAGAAGTGTATTCTATTTTTCATCAGTTGTGCCTAAAGTTAAATGTGTATATATTTAAGAATTTTATCATAAGATATCTTTAAAAAATCAAAAATTCATCAAACTGCCAAAAATAGAAAAGCTGGGGTAGATATTTAAAACTACTGCTCAGTGATATAGTCCTTTTTGTGCCAGCAACAGCTGGGCAATCAACTTTCAGTTACAACTATCCACTGTAAGCAGCTTGCCCGTGGCCAAGTCAATAATTATAGAATCTAATGGTACATCAATTTTCTTCCAAGATTTAATTTGGCACACAGGATTTTGAAAAAGAAGACTATCATAAAGTATTGCTACAACTCCTGAATCTAATATCTTACTTGTGTTTTGACCCAGTTAGATAAAATAAATTGAAATCCTTTCATTAATATGTTAACAGAATCATTTTAAAATTGAATTTTTATAGTAATCTCCTTGAAATTGCTTATAAAAAACTGTGGTATATTACTAAGGTTCTTATGCAAATTTTAAACAGATAATACACCTTTTTGTCTCACAACCTTAACACATCAAAGCAAGGTTCTCTGTTAACCAATTTCTTACCAACAAAATAATTTTTAATTTGACTGCTCTTGGTTTGAACATTTGCTACTTCTCTTTTTTATGCAGAATAAATTTTATTAGAGTATTTTATAGATATGACAATTGGGAGTAAATGGGATCATATTTATAAATATTTTCAAGTTGGAATCATGCCTAAATATCTTAAGTAATGTTTTGTGAATTTTGGTAAATTAAAAGGAATTAATGAGAAGTTTGTTAAAAATGCATATGCTCAAAAGATCATATTGGTAGCACAGTATGCCTAAGTAGAACTGTTCTGGGATATGTGAATCATCATTTTAAGGACTGAATTGAAAATGAAATCACCTAAGTGAATAAGTTAGATACCATACAAAATAAAAAATAAAAAGGTGATACTTTTTAGATAACTGATAAAAGCAGAATGAAGCATTTTGAAATAATACTTTACATACAATTCTGGTAACATATCATTTTTAGTTCTTAGGAATCATAGGAATTAGGATATAATAAACATAAAAATGAGCTCAAAGAAATAAGTTCAAACTACAATTTTTTGTTCTTTTCCTCCTTCTCCACATGAATCAGAATTTCAGGAGGTGTCATAGAAATCTGGATTTTTAGCAAGCACAGAAGTTGATTGATAAATGGTTCTCAAAGTAGTATCATTTTGTTGATGTACTTATCATTGATTACTAATCCCCACTGTTTGACAGGCCTTGCATTCAAGTGCCTTTCATTTTCATTTATTTAACTGCTTAAAATTATTATATTGTAGATATTCTTGCCCCTATGTTACAGGTGTAAGAAAATGATTAAATAATCATCTAATGATAAGCAAATAATAAAGAATAAAGCCAGGAAGCAACTCAGGTCTGACTTCAAAATGTGGAAATATTTATTTTTTATATACATACTACAATATTTTATTTGACTATTTGTGTCTCAATCAAAAATACAAACTATGGTAACCAAATTCAGTAGGTTAGAATTATTTAAACATTGTCATTGTGTGTAGATATTTAGAAATAGATGTATGAAGAAACGTATTGATAATAGAAGAAATCCTTAAAACAGTGATAACTAAATTTATATAGGTTCAAAGTCAGTTTTAAATTACTACCCTTTTTCTATATTCCAAATTTGACATATATGTACATATATAAAAAATAGCATAGAAGAATAAATATTTACCATAAAGCACTGTATGGTAAGTGAAATTATTGCTAACAGGTGGGGGTTGAAAATATTGTTATAAAAACAAATGTTTGCCAGGCACAGTGGTTCACACCTGTAATGATAGCACTTTGGGAGGCAGAGGTGGTCAGGAGTTAGAGACCAGCCTGGCCAATATGGTGAAACATGTCTCTACTAAAATAAAAACATTAGCCAGGCATGGTGGTGGGTGACTGTAATCCCAGCTACTTGGGAGGCTGAGGCAGGAGAATGGCTTGTACCCAGGAGGTGGAGGTTGCAATGAGCCGAGATCACACCATTGCACTCCAGGCTGGGCAACAAAGCAAGTCTCTGAATCAAATATATATATATATGAGACATATTAATTATTTTGTTGATGGATTTTTTTGTATTGCTTTTTCTTGTAATGTCTTCTCTTGACTTTGGTATCAGAGTAATGCTGGCTTCATAGAATAAGTTGGATATATTCCCTCCTCTTCTGCTTTTTGGAAGCGATTGTGATGTATTAGCATTAACACTTCCTTGAATATTTATAAAATTCAAAGTGAAGCCATCTAGTCCTGGGCTACTCTGTGGAAAGTTTTTTAAGTTATCATTCTTAATACAACATATTTTATCGGTATAGAATTATTCATGCTTTCTATTTCTTTTATTTAGTTTTGGTAGGTTGTGTCTTAATAAACATTTGCTCATTTTTGAGATTAATTTTTACATAAAACTATGCATATTCTTTTTATTTCCAAAGGAGCTATAATAATTTTCTGTCTTTCATCCTTCATTTTAGTAATCTGATTCGTCTCTACTTTCTCTCACCTAATATAGTTAAAGGTTGTAAATTTTGTTCATCTTTCTAAGAAACCAAGTTTTGGGTTCATTGGTTTTGTCTAATGCTTTCCTATTTTCTATTCTATTTATTTCTATTCCAATCTGTATTATTCCCATTATTCTGTTTGCTTTAGATTTATTTAGTTTAGTTTAGTTTAGTTTATTTAGTTTACTTTGTTTAGTTTTTAATTTCTTTTTTTTTTTTTTTAAAGATGGAGTTTTGCTCTTTCGCCCAGGCTGGAGAGCAGTGGTGCAATCTTGGCTCACTGCAACCTGGCCCTCCCAGGTACAAACTATTCTCCTGCCTCAGCCTCCTGAGTAGCTGGGATTACAAACATGCGCAATTACAAAAAAAAATTGCACAAACATGTGCAATTACAAACACCACAACAGGCTAATATTATTTTTAGTAGAGATGGGGTTTCACCATGTTGGCCAGGATGGTCTTGAACTCCCTACCTCAGGTGATCCACCTGCCTCAGCCTCCCAAAGTGCTGCAATTACAGACATGAGCCACAGCACTGGGCCTTTTTAATTTCTTAAGGTGAAAATTTTCATAGTTGGTATGACATTTTTCTCATTGCTATTATAATTTTTACATCTATTACAGTATTTAAAGTTTCTTTGCATAAGTTCTGGCAGGTTGTGTTTCATTTTCATTTGTCTTTAGGTATTACTTAAATTATCTTGTGATTTATTTCTAAAGTATTAGTTTCTTAGGGGTGATTTTTGGAAAATTTTTGGTATTTTTATTTTTCTAAATTTATTTCTGTTATTGTTTAATGATTTATTTTTACGATAGTTGAACAACATACTTCACATAATTTCAATGCTTTAAATTTATTAAGGTTTGTTTATGGCCTAGAATATAGTCTTTTCTGGAGAATATTTTGGGCATGCTTGAGAAGAATGTATATTTAGCTATTACGGGTGAAGTGTTCAATAGTTGTCTGTTATGTCCCAGTGGTTTATAATGTTGTTCAAGTACTCCATTTCAATATTGATCTTTGAACTTGCTTTTGTAATGATTATGGAAAGTAGGACATTGAATTTTTCAACTATTACTTTTGTATTACCTATTTTTCTCTCTGTTCACTTTTATTTCATGGATTCTAAAGCTCTGTTGCTACATGCATATATTTTTATAATTTTTATGGCTTCTTTTTTTTGAGATGGAGTCTCGCTCTGTCACCCAGATGGAAGTGCAATGGTGCAATCTCGGCTCATTGCAACCTCCACCTCCTGGGTACAAGCGATTCTCCTGTCTCAGCCTTCCAAGTAGCTGGGATTACAGGTGCCCACCACCAAGCCCACTTGATTTTTTAATATAAATGGGGTTTCACCATGTTTGTCTGGTTGGTCTCAAGCTCCTCACCTCATGTGATCCACCTACCTCTGCCTCCCAAAGTGCTATGATTACAGGTGTGAACCACTGTGCTGGGCCTAATTTTTATGACTTTTAATGTATTAACACTTTTAAAATTATGAAATAATTCCTTTATTTCTAGTTATAATTTTTTACTAATGTTTGTCTTATCTGACACTGGTGTATTTACTTGTTTTCTCTTGTTTACAGTGTGCATGTATATATTTCCATTTCAATAGGAATCATCCATTTTCCATTGTTTTCCATTGACTTTTTACAAACTTGTGTCTTTAAATGTAATGTGTTTATTTTGAGGACAGTATATATTTGAATAGAATTTTAAAATCCATTCTATTAATCTATGCCTTGTTAATAAAATGTCTAATTAATTAATATTAAATATAATTACTAGAAAGTTTAAAGTTATTTCTGTCATTTTGCAAATGTTTTTCTATTTGTCTCACCTTTTTATAGTTCTTTTTTATGATAACCTTCTATTTTTTCATATATATATTATTTATTTATTTATTTATTTTGGAGACAGAATCTCACTTTGTCACCCAGGCTGGAGTATGGTGGCTCTATGTTGACTCACTGCAACCTCCGACTCTTAAGTTCAAGTGATTCTCCTGCCTCAGCCTCCCAAGTAGCCGGGACTATAGGTGCCCACCACCACACCCTGCTAATGTATGTATTTTTATTAGAGATGGGATTTCACTATGTTGGCCTGGTTGGTTTTGAACTCCTGACTTCAGCTGATCTGCCCACCTTGGCCTCTCAAAGTGCTGGGATTACAGGTGTGAGCCACTTTTCCAGGTCTTGTAAATATATAATTAAAAATTTCTTTTTTTTTTTTTTCATTTACTGTCTATTATTTTAGTTAGTTTTTTAATGGTTGCTTTGGGTATTACAGTCTGCATATTAATTTATAATAATACACATTTTCAACTTTTATAATTTGCAAAGATAAGTTCCATTCTCTTGATTCCAACTTTGTGCTACTATTGATATACAAATTACATTATTATTATATTGTTTGCCTATTGGTACAGGTTTAAAATTACTGCTTGTTGTGGTTGTCTTTTAAAACAGGTAGGAGAAAAAAATAAAACAAAGTATTTAAAACATCTTGTGTATTTACGTATGTTACTGATCTTATAATATTTATTACGTGCAGTTGAGTTGGTGTTTGTTGACCTTTACTTTCATCCTGAAACTCCCTTTAGTATTTTTATTTTCTTTGTTGCAGACCTAGTCCTCCCGCCACAAATTCTATCAATTTTTGCTTAACTGGAAATTTCTCCTTGATTTTTTGATGTTAATTCTGTTTGTGATAGAATTTCAGTTTCACAATCTCAGCTTTCAGTATTTTGAATGTAAGTTACTTCTGCTTTTGGAACATTAAAATTTCCAATGAAACATAAATTGTTAAATTTATTGAGGATTTTTTGTAAATGGTGTATTGACTCACCACTTACTGCCTTAAAGACTCTAGCTTTCTTTGACTTTCAACAGTTTTAATGTGTCTGCTTATGGATCCCTTTGACTTTATTTTTCTTGCAGGACATTGAACTTCTTAGATGTGTAGATCAATGTTTTTAATTAAATATTGACAATTTTTCAATTATTATTTCTTCAAATAATTTTTCTGTCCCTTAGTCTCCTCTCTTTCTGGAAATCTTTTTATATGTTTATTGGTATACTTGAGGGTGTCCACAGGTCTCTGAGATCTTTTTATTTTCTATAATTTTTGTTCACTTTTTAAACTGGATTATTTTAATTAATCTCTCTTCAAGTTTGCTAATTATTTTACCACCTCAAATCTCCTATGGAAATCTCTAATATTTTCTATTTCTCTTTCTATACTTTTCAAAGAGAAAGTTTCCATTCAGATATTTAATAATTTATATCTCTTTGTTAATATTTTATATTTGGTCAGACATACTTCCATATTTTCCTTTATTAGACTAAGCTTAATTGTTTTATACTATTGTTTTCTTTATTTCTTTGAAAATATTTAGAATATTAAAATTATTGGGGGGCAGGTAAAAATATTGTCTAATTAAAATCATTGTCCAGCAAATCAATCCTTGGGCTTCCTCAGAAATAATTTCCATCGATTGCTTTTGTTACTGTGTATTATTCATACTTATTTTGTATGTTTCATACAAAAATATTATTCATACAAATAAAATTTGTATGTTTTACAGTTCATTGTTAAAAATTGACATTTTCAATAATATAATGTGGCATCTTAAGAAATAAGATTCTCTTTATGTTCCCAGAATCTGGTTTTGTAGATGATTATTGTTGTTGTTTGCCAATATTTTGGTTAGTAATTTTTCTGAACTCTCTTTTTATGTTTGTGGTTTCTGTCCTTTGTGGGCACTGAAGACTGTCAATTTACTTAGTAAACAGCTAATGATGGATAAGGATATCCTTAAAAAAATGGAACTAATAAAGTCATACTTGATTGCATTTACTTTACTTTATTGCATTTGCAGATATTGTGTTTTTACAAATTAAAGGTTTATAGCAGACTTGGGTCAATCAAGTCTATCAGTGCCAGTTTCCCAAAACCATATGCTAACTTCATGTCTTTATGTGGCATTTTGGTAATTCTCACAATATTTCAAATTTTTAATCACTATTCTATTTTTAAGAATATTAAAAATAGAATATTTTTAATCGCTGATCTGTGACCAGTGATCTTTGATCTTACTATTATAATTGTTTTGCAGCACCACAAACCACACTTATATAAATGATGAACATAATTGACAAATTATGTTGTTTGTGTGTTGACTCTTCCAGGAATGAGTACTTACCTTGTCTCTTTTTCTCTGTCTCCTCAGGCATCCCTATTTCTGTTGCAAAATATTTTTGAAATTAGGTCTATTAAGAACCATACAATGACCTCTAAATGTTCAGGTCAAACACAAAGTCACATATTTCTAGCTTTAAATCAAAAGCTAGAAATGACTAAGCTTAGTGAGGAAGACATGTCAAGAGTTGAGACAGGTCAAAAGCCATATCTCTTGTGCTAAAAAGTTAGCAAAGTTTTGAAAGCAAAAGAAAAATTATTGAAAGAAATTAAAGTGCTGCTCCAGTAAGCACATGGGTGATAAAGAAACACAAGAACATTTTTGCTGATATGGATAAAGTTTTAGTGATCTAGAAAGTTTTAGCACATGTTGGTTCATGAGGTTTAAAAAAGAAGCTGTCTCCATAACATAAAATTACAAGGTGAAGAAGTAGTGCTGATGCTGAAGCTGCAGCAAGTTATTCAGATTTAGGTGTGATCATTGATGAAGGTGGTTATATTAAACAACAGATTTTCAATGTAGATAAAATGATCTTCTATTGGAAAAAGTTGCCATGTCAGATTTTCATACCTAAAGAAGAGAAGTCAATGCCTGGTTTCAAATATTCAAAGTAGCGGCTATTTTGCTAGAGAATAATGCACTTGGTTTCTTTAAGTTGAAGTCAATGCTCATTTACCATTTTGGAAATCCTAGGTCCCTTAAGAATTATGCTAAATCTACTTAGCCTGTGCTCTATAAAAGGAGCAACAAAGTCTGAATAACAGTGTATCTGTTTACAGCATGATTTACTATTTAAAACCCACTGTTGAGACGACACTCAAAAAATGATTATTTTCAAAATATTATTTCTCATAGACAAAGTACCTGATCACCCAAGAGCTCTGATGGAGATATACAAGGAGACTAATGATGTTTTTATTCCTGCTAACACAACATTCACTCTGCAGCAACTGAATCAAAAATTAATTTGAAGTCTTATGATTTAAGAAATACATTTCATAAGTCTATAACTGCCAGAGATTCCTCTGGTGGATCTGAGCAAAGTAAGTTGAAAACCTTCTGGAAAGAATTCACTACTCTAGATGCCATTAAAAACATTCATGATTTATGTGAAGAGGTTAAATATCAACATTAACAGGAGTTTGGAAGAATTTTAGCTTTCATGGATGATGTTAAAGGTAAAAGACTTCAGTGGAAAAAACAACTACAAGTATGGTGGTCATGGCAAGATACATAAGACTAGAAAAGGAGCCTAAATAAGTGAGGGAATTGCTACAGTCTTATGAAAAATTTCAATCAATGAATAGTTGTTTCTTATGGATGAACAAAGAAAGTGGTTTCTTGATATAAAATTTATTTCTGAAGACGATGCTGTGAACATTGTTGAAATGACAACAAAAGATTTTGAATACTTTATAAACTTAGTTGTTAAAGCAGCAGCAGTAGGATTTGAGATAATTGACTCCAATTTTGAAACAAGTTCTACTATAGGTAAAATGCTATCGCACAACATGACAAGCTTCAGATAAATGTTTTGTGAAAGGGAATTGCTGGCTATGGTAAACTTCCATGTTGTCTTATTATAAGAAATTGACACAGTCAGCCCAACTGTTAGCAACCACTACCCTCATAAAGTCACCAGTCATAAACATTGAGGCAAGACGTTTCACCAGCAAAAGAATTATGACTCACTGGAGGCTCAGATAATCATTAGCGTTTTTCAGCAATACATCACTTATTAATTAAGGTATGTACATTTTTAGACATAACAGTATTGCACACTTAGCTATATGAACTAAGAAACTAAAGAATTTATTTGACTTGTTTGATTGCTGTATTTGCTTTATTGTTGTGGCCTCAAGCAAAACCCACTATATCTTCGAGGTATGTCTATATGTCACCTATCCTTTTTAAATTGTTTATGTGTGTATGTTGAGGAACATGATCAATGTTTAGGCAGGAAGTTTCCAATATTCCATAACTTTCACCTCCCACTTACACAGCCAGAGATGAGGGTAAAGAACTTCTCTACTCTTCCCTGGGCAGGCACACAATTATGCACATGCACAAAATCCTTCAACTGCAATTGGACTTATGGAGTCCCAAGACTATGTCTAAGCTTTTCACTTGCTCTTATCATCATTTCCCAGTTTTTTTGTTTCCAGGTTTGTTGTCATTGTTGTTGTTAGTTTGTTTCCCAAAACTGTTATCACTGCCTCAGGCAGCTGTGATGTTAAACGGTTGTCACTGACTGTCATCAGCAAATATTCCTGGGGGAAAAAAGCTACTCTTACTGATAGTCTCTGAGTGAGGTAAAATAAAGACAAGCCTTGTAATTGCTGTTTTCCTAAGGAACTTCCACACAGGTCAAATAACAACAATTATTTGATAATGGGGATTTGGAGGAGATCCAGCCCCATTTTGTCACTTGCCATGGTTTTTAGGCTGCTAGTTTTTACTACATTTGTGATTCTGTTAGTTTTCATATCAAAACTATAGCTGTAGAGAAGAGGATGAGAAGAAAGCATTTTAAAATACTCTTAAATTCACAGTTCTTATCAAAATTCAGTTGTTTGCCTTGAATAAATGTTCAACAGATTGTTGAAAGCATTTGCTTAATTTCCAGAATTCTGAAAATGCTGACTATAATTATATTTTTGGCCAGTATTCTCATTCACATTCATTTTATGGAGGATAAAAAATTTGATAATTCTTGCTCTGCTCTTCTCTCTCATGTCATCTCTATAGGTGATTTTTATTGACATTTTTGAAATAATGTAATAATCAGATTGCAGTCTGGTATTTCTATCTATTAATGTAAAAAGGAATGAAAGTGAATCTACAAGCAAGACTAATTTATTATGACTCTTGAAGGCCAAATTTTTGTCACTTAAATTATCAAATTCAACACTTTAATAAATTTATAAGTTTATTTACTTATTTAATTTTATTATATGGATATTAATTCCTCTTAGATATTGGCTATCTTTAGTGATTTTCTGGGCCTGTGTAAATGGGAACAGTGATATTCTTGAATGCCTGAGAATAGGTCCTATTCAACTTTGTAGATTCTACCCAAACCCCTTGGGATTTTCACTCTCAACATTTTCCTTCTGGGAGTGTTTTATTTCAAAACATAGCTGCCAACCTATGGAAACTCAAGCTATATGAAGAAGACACACGTACGTAATCCTCTTGAAAACGTCTGTCAGTCTAGCTGTCATTTAGCATCAACTGTCAGTTATGTCTAGGTGAGTGAGACAACTTGGAAATCTAGCCTGGCTGGCATTTAAATGACTGAAGCCTCAACACCTTCTGCTGCAACCATATGAAAAACTTGAGGCAAGAACCCTTCACTGAAGCTGTCAATTCTCAGGATCATGAAAGGTAATAATAAAGTGTTTTAAGCCATTGAGTTTGAGGTCTTTATTTTTTTTGGCAAAGAATGACAGGATCTAAAATAGACCCTTGTTCTGAATATAATGTTTGTATTAATGTAGGTTCTTTGTCCTAATTTATGCACTGCAGTGCTGGCTAATCTCAGATCATATATTTAAATATTCTATATAAAATTTTAAACTAAACCACTAAACTACATTGCAAAGATATTTTTATTGCAAAAATATAAATATTATCACATTGTAAGGTCAGATCACATTTCTTAAATTAATATTTGCCAAGGGATTACCAATGATTTGCTTGTATTCAATAAAAATAAGTTAACATTTTACTACATATTATTAATCATTATTTAATTTTTGGCTTTAAAAACATGTATATAGGATATCTCACATTTTAAATATCAGAATCTGAGGATTAGTTTTACACCTCATGTTGTAGCAAATGGAAATGATTAAAGGAAAGAACAAATAACCAAGTAACACATAAAGATTTCTTTTGAAGTGTTTGAAGAGAATATCCAAAGAATAAGAATGACCTATGACAAAATTTATATCATCTTTTATATTTGAGGAAGTAATTGTCTTTACGTTTTTTCCTATCTACCCTGACAATTATAACTTTGATGTCAAAATTTTCCTTTAGTTTTATAGTATATTAGCCACTGTTGTTCACATTAGAGTAAAAAATAAAACTAATCTGGGGATAATACCAAAAGAAACTACTAAAATTTCAGCAATTTTTTTTTTGAGATGGAGGTTTGCTCTTGTACCCAGGCTGGAATGCAATGTCCTGGTTTTGGCTCACTGCAACCTCCGCCTCCCAGGTTCAAACCATTCACCTACATCAGCCTCCCAAGTGGCTGGAATTACAGGTGCCTGCCACTATGCCTGGCTACTTTTTGTATTTTTAGTTGAGATAGGATTTCATATGTTGTATGTCAGCAATTTATTTGTAGATTTAATATATTAGAACTCCTTTTTAAATGTGCAAAGCGTGTATTCATATTCTTTAACTTTTTCAATGTTACCTTATATTTGATAGCGTATTCTTTTAAAACATTCTGTTATAAAGACACATGCACACATATGTTTATTGCAGCACTATTTACAATAGCAAAGACATGGAACCAACTCAAATGACCATCAAAGATAGACTGGATAAGGAAAATGTAGTGCATTTACACCATGGAGTAGTATGCAGCCATAAAAAAGAATGAGTTCATGTCCTTTGCAGGGACATGGATGAAGCTCTAAACCATCATTTGCAGCAAACTAACATAGGAACAGAAAACCAAACTCTGCATGTTTTCACTCATAAGTGGATATTGAACAATGAGAACACATGGACACAGAGAGGGGAACATCACACACTGGGGCCTGTCGGGGGCTGGGGGGCCTAAGGAAGCAATAGCAGGAGGTGAGGGGATTGGGGAGGAATAACACTAGGAGAAATATCTAATGCAGATGACAGGGGGATGGGTGCAGCAAACCACCAAGACATATGCATATTTATGTACCAAACCTGCACGTTCTGCCCATGTACCCTAGAACTTAAAATATAATAAAAAATTAGAAAAATATATTATTTTCCTATACTTTCAAAATATAAGATTTGCCTATGTTTAGACAACATATATATTTTACATAAAATGTGATCATGGTCTTGTTGTTGTTTTGCTGTTGTTTTTGAGAGGGAGTCTCATTCTGTCACTCAGGCCAGAGTGGAATAGCATGATCTTGGCTCACTGCAACCTTCACCTCCTGGGTTCAAGTGATTCTCCTGCCTCATCCTCCCAAGTAGCTGGAATTACAGGCATATGGCACCATGCCTGGCTAATTTTTGTATTTTTAATAGAGATGGGTCTCACCATATTGGCCAGGTTGGTCTTGAACTCCTGACCTCAAGTGATCTGCCTACCGCAGCCTCTCAAAGTGCTGGGGTTACAGGTATGAGCCATGACACCCAGCCAGCAATTACATTTTTCAAAGGAATTTTCTGTTTTTCTAAACCTAAGTATAAACAAATATATATTGTTTGAAATATTATTGTTATTAATGTCTTAAGGGTCTTTTTTTTCTAATGACCACACACTGACTAGCTTTTAGTAAGTTTCATAATGGTAAAGGAATGCTAACATGATCTTATAGGTAAGGCCAATTCAATGGACTAATTCAATACACTATTGTTGTTAGATGCCACAACTCAATGTACAATTGGAGTAAATTTGTTATATATTGAATATCTCTGTCCTATAAGTGTCTGAGGGAATTCACTCAACTGGAAAGAGCTACATATAAAGAGTGCTAAAATTGTTAGGTCTGCATAAGGTTAGTGGTTTTTTGAGCTAGGACATTCTGTGATTGATGGCTTGATGTTGGAGCCTCTGGGAAAAGAAGGAAGCTGTACCCAAAAAAGGCTCCAGAAGGTGCTGCAGTCATAACCTTTCTCACAGCACCACCAGGAAGTTCACTTGAAAAGCAGATTTCTATTGAACTCATCAAAACTTAACATCTCACCCTTGAATACGTGATTCTCCCACATGATGTTCCCATTTTGAGGTGAGTCAACTCAGATTCAACAACAAGTTTGGAAGGGCCCAAATTCCTGACTTGTCAAAAAGAAATGGCTCATTTACATACACAGCTGACATGTCCTCCATACTACCTAGGCTTTAGATTTAAAAATTGGTATTTATCTTAACAAAATAAACCTTATTCCCACTCTGCTGTTCAAAGCAACACTGCAAGCTCGTTGATGCCTCAGTTCATAAAGGATTCCCTATATAGCTGCTCCTGGCTTACTGATATGTCAGCTGACCTGGAAACTGATAATGTTCACTGAGCCCTTGTGGCTGTTCAGCTTCAGAGGTAGCAATGCAGAACTGGAAAACTGATATGTTCATTACTGTAAGTAGACAGAAATCAAGCTTGTTTCCATAACTTTTACCAATATTCTCCTTGATCAACTTTGTTATATTTTTATTGCCTCTTGTACTCTTGCCAATGACTTAACTATATGAACTATTACTTTGGAAAACTATAAACTAGCAGGTTAAAGACACATCTATTGAGGCTGTGAACTGGAGAAACCAATCACGGCTTTTCATCAGATCATTTGAGTTACTAATGTAGATGTCCAGGATAAGGGCAATTCTTTGATGTGAGAACTAGATTGCCACACTGTTGGTTTCTAGATCCATGATCATACCAGACAGTAACAACACATCCATTGATCAAAAAGCTAGGCTCAAAGTATTAAGACCTTATGATTCTGATGCAGAGGCTGCTACTGCATGTCAGACTTGTTATTCCTGTCAAAATTTGACTCATTTTTCTCAATGTGAGGGAGACCATATGGCATGGGCATGCGCTTTCCCCACTCCCTGCTTGCTTCCAGCAGTTTGACTACATCAGACCTTTGTCTTCCATTGACGTGCCTCACTGTTGTTGACAATTTGGCCATAATGCTTTCGCTATTCTAGTACAGACAACTGACCGCAGCTTCATTGTTGTGGCGTTTAAAGCTAATTTGTTTTATGTGTCCAGCTTTCCAGACCATTTGTTGTCTGACTATTGGCTGACTATTGTCAGACAACTATAATCAGAAAACATATTTTGTTGTAAAAGCCACTCAAAAATAGGCTAATAATCAATGTATTCACTGTACCTTTAATGTCCTGTCCATAGTATCTATCCTAACTGTCATCTAATATTATTAAACGTCAAAACAACTTTCTAAAAAATTGACTTAAATCATCACTGGCATACCTCCTTTATCTCCTCCTGCTCTAAACTCCCTAGAAATGGAGATAGTCATTGAGAGTATTCCTCCCCAGGAAAGAATTATCCTCTCTATACCTTTCTTGGATATTGATCAGGACACAAGTGGTAAGGGATGCTGCAAGCTTCTTTGGAACTTCTTTATTTTTTCCTGAACATTCCTTGGCATAATGACTTTTTTTTTTGTCTTAGGTGGATCTGCATAGGGAATATAGTGGGTCTCTATAAGTTTTATAATAATATTCTTGTTCCACTTGCACCTGATCCTTCCTCCCACAAAGTTTTGGTACAAATAGGGATCCTGGAAATTAATCACTTCCATTAATTATCATGTGTCATTCCAATAATTACATCAGTAAAGCAATTATTAGAATGACAGTAAAGTTGCAATTATTGAATGGCACATGCTGACTAATGGCAGTGAGAGTGGGAAACTCCCAGCACTTTATGTCTTTATGTAGGAACAACCTAGACCCCAGAAGGCACAAAGGGAGAGATGAACACTAATGATCTCTTTCACAATAGACCCCAGAGCCTTCTTCAAAAAGGAAAAAGCCCTGATGAGCTCTCCAAAACTATTAAAAGAATCTTAAATTTAACTGACTGTTAGACTTGCCATCACCCCATCCCTAAACAACTTCCTCTAAAAATAAGGATTGAGTTTAATTGTGTGAAATCTCTGTTTACACTAAGACACCATATGCAGTACGGTCTGTTACATGCAGACCAGTGAATGAGGAGGCAAATTGGAAGTACTACCAACCCATATCCCCAACTGTTACAGATCTTATTTAGGTGAGGGATTCACAACAATTGCAAAGCACATTTTGTCTCCAGGATCACTGTGTTCTCAAAAAAATATTGCACTTCTTGTGTGGAAGCAAAGTCATAATGGACCTTCTTCATGAAAACATTATGATTTGCATTTTAGCGTTGTTGTAAAATACCTTAAAGTGTTTAATAAAATATCACCAGTAGATGTACAGGGTTCTATGCGTAGCTGGTGACTGTAGAGATGTCTTCAAATTGAAGTTACCCTTAGCTAACTAAGGAGTTTTCCGGAGAAATAACCAACTACTTATGCACACCATGTGAAAGGCATTCCCTATGTTGATGGGCACAAAGTTAAAAAGCTATTGCAAAATTTGGTTCTTACTTTAGTTGGAGTAATCTGTGATATAACTTTGGCTTATAGGATAGTCAGGCAAACCTCAACTGTAATATTGTTGAACTGGCCAGTATGTTTACAAATAATGAAATTGCCCTTGGAATTTGCTCCCTCCTTGGAAAGTAGGAATGGGCCAGTGCAATGTTGACTGTATCTTGTTGTACCTATGTTAATGCTTCATTCTAAGTGAAAAGGCCAATCCAAACTTAAGGAGAAAGATACCTGGAGTTCTAACATACACCCTGATGGTGCAACTTGCTAAGTTGGTTGGATCTGGTCACCTGGCTGTGTGGTTGAGGTCAATAATACATATTGGCTCTATTCTTCTTATTAGAGTCCTGCTGATAGTAATTTTAATTAATATTGTAGAAGACAAACTAAACATATTTTGTCTAACTCCTGTTGATCAGATTCATCAGTGAGGCTAGCCAAGTTACATACTTAGGGAAAAAATCACCAGAAGCCAAGAGTGGTATGGAAACTAGTATAAACATTGTTGAGAGACAATTCTCCAAATGTGTCATATTTCTGCATATATTATCATAAAAGGCACAAATTGTCTTCTGACAGTCTTGGAATAAAAGGGAAGTTCTGTTTACTGTCTAGTTTATAAAGAGTAATGCCTCTCACTAAACCACAGATCCATTATCATTATAAAAATTCAGATTCTCAAGATTATTTTTCTTTAACAGACCCCAGTGCGTATGCTGGTATCATTTGCACCTCTCCATTCTGTGATAATTGGAGATTGGGGTACCAGTGTATGTGTGTATACTCTGGCTACTGTTGTTAATGTTAGTAAAAAAGCTATTCCCTATCTCTGATCCATGAGTCATGGGAGTTCTACCACCATTACAACTGTAGTATCCTAATATTTTAGTTTGAGAAGAGGATAAAAATTTAAGATCATATACAATTATTGATAAATCCTATTTGAGACAGTATCATAGAATAAACTACACAGTTGTCTCAAAGTAAAGCACTCATGCAATTATTTGAGTTGTAAATAAATTAGTCACATATTCATAAAACACACATTTTTAGTTCAAGACATGACTAATATATGAATCATGGTTAAACAGATTTGGATATTTAACATTTTCTTAAAATTAATTAAGTGAAAGATAACAACTAATAGTCCACATTCCCATTATAAAATTATCCCACTAATGGATTCTTTTCAGATCAATCTCCTGTGGTTTCCATACCTATTCCAGTTTTTGTAGTTTACAGAAATCCTAGTAACCCTGAAAGTTAAGAACTCGTTGGCCCCTCTTTACTCAGAATGGGAAAATAGGGATGTAAGTCATCTTTGTAACTTGTATATGAGTTAAAGAGCAAATTTAGAGATCTATTTTGAAACCATAGACAGATAGGATTTGGATCAAAGGTGTAAATATAGTTGAAATGTTTAATAGTAATAGATATGAGACAACACTTGCCCTTTTCTTTCCCAGAGTCAAAATCTGAAAATCAAGTAGCTGCAATGTTGAACAGCCCTACTCTAAGTCTACAGGGAAAGAGAAAACAAAACAAATAATCAATTCAGCTCACCTAGATAGAGTATAAGATTTATATTTCAGGGAGAAACATTCAAAGGGAAAAAAAAAAAGGACACAGACTATACTCTCATAGTTAATACCAGTAACACTAACTGATACTATTACCATCATCTGAGATTTCTGAGCACCTTACTGAAAAGTTTAATAAACTGTCTGATTTAATCCTCGAAAGTTTTCTACTATTTAGGTTTAGGAAAAATTAATCCCTCACCAACTGTCATTCAGCATTTTAAAGCTAGTGACAGAATTCTACTTTAGATTTAGCTTAATAAAAATTGTTTGCTCTTTCATTCACATTTACTCTTTTGGGTATGAGCTATATATTTCAGAAACTAACTGAGAAGTTAGTATGTTGACATCAATTCTATGCATACTAGGCTTCCATAAACACAGAAGCCTTATCTACCACTGGCAGTTTGCCAGTTCTGGAGAGTAGAGGTGGAATCTGCAAATATTGTGCTGGCAAAACAGATTAGATATCTGAGCTATCAGAGAAATGTTTCATAGCACCTTCCATAGCTCTGTATGTATAGTGAAGTATTGAATAAATAAGTAATCTAAGCAAAGAATCATTAAAGGGAGAAATGAAGCAATAATTAAACAAACATAAATTATAACCTTGAATAAAAGAACAGGTATATTGTAACTTTTATAAGCAAACCACCAAAAGAAACAGCATTTGCCTTTTCAGGATTACTTTTTCTAGGGATAGTAAACAAATTTAATTATTCTGAAACACATTATAAGGAAAAGCTCTATTAATGTTGTCAGTCAGCAGGTGGCATGAAAACAATCCAGAAATAAATTAAGTTGTACTTAAGATTTCTCTAGCAAACTTTGCAAGTGTTTAAAACTGAATGAATGTGGCCATCTGTGACTTTATACACAAAGGCCATTTCAATAACTCCATATAAACAAAAACAGACAAGATTTTCAGTAGGCTACTACCAGGTGCCCAAACATATGAGATTCAATTTGTTCACACTACCTTATACTGAGAAAATAACCTATATTTAATGATGAATGTATCATAAAGAATCAGCCTGTGATTCATCACTCAAAATACGAGGACAACTAACACAGAAAAAAGAGATGATGTAAAATTCTGATGTGCTGTTGCTAAATGGCTTTTATAGTAAATGCTGTGTTCTAGACATGCAGTAGCAGATGCTGGTGCCTTCATAACCTATAGAGTGGAACTTAGGAAAATTGCTGAACAATTCCCAGTGTAAGAATTTTTGTTTGTATGAAAAGGGTAGTGAAAGAAGGAGGAGTAAATCATGATACTTTCTAATCTCTAATTGAATATTCTAATGTGAATATTCTAATTTTATGACTCCCATTCCTATTGTACCTTACAGCCATATTAAAACCACTTAGGGGCCCGTAACAGTTCTCAAAATTAAAATACTCTAATTCATTTATTCTTATCCATTTATGAGCATTAAAACCACTAAAACTACTTCCTGGCACTTTAAAAAGTCTTAGAAAAGAGGTTTACTAACAAAAATTAGAATATCTGTGGGTGGAATCTAGGCATGCCAGAGATTCCAATGTATAGCAAGAATTGAAAAGTTACTACTCTATAGGAAAATCAGACATACAAAACGTAGAAAATTTTCTCAGAATAATGAAAAATTACAAAAATTTTGACTATGAAATTTAAAAGAAAATTCGAATACAAATTGTGTACACAATTAGAATAAGAGAATTTCAAAATGATTTTAATAAGAAGAAAAATGTTAACAATCACTGGAAAAGAAAAATGTTTTATCTTCCATTGCACACAAAGATTAACAGAAAAAGGAGTCTCAGAAAGATCATAGAAATGAAAAATGAAGTATGAAATATACTTACATACAAACTATAGTTTGTAAATTTTATTAAGAAAAACCAAAAATTCATGTTTAGGTCACTTACATTTTTAATTTTATATCAGCCTAAGATCACAAGACAAAAAAAAGAATGTGACATTCTGCCATAATTCTCTGTTGTGTTTCAGAAATTACATCTGTTTTACCTGGAAGGCAAATGATAGAAAAACCAACCAACCAACCAACCAACAAAAACATGTCTTTACTCCTGAAAAACAAGTATACATTCAAGTTAAACTGCTGTGCTAAATTTCTATAGCCTATAGATTCTCCTCAAGTAAGATCACCTACTTGGCCAGCCATCTGCACAAAGCTTTCAACACTGCTTCTGCATGCTACATCATTAATGCACTGTGCCAATTTACAAAGTTCTGTGGCCAGATACTGGCTTCTGCCTACTGACATTAGCACTCACCTACACAAGCCAATTGGTAGAGAATCATCCAATGATGCAAGGCCTACCTGAGTACTGAGTTTCAAATGTTTATCAGCTTCTAGGAGATCACCAATATTAAATCTACCAGGCTTTACACTGTCATTTTACTCCCCCCACTATTCTCCCTTACCAAACAATATTTCCACTTGAATTTTTATATGTACAATGATTTGTTTCCTCTTCCTACCCTAAGATGCCATTTCTCTTTTACAAACAAACAAATTGTGCCTTTTGAAACTACTGCTTCATAATTTAAAACAATCTATTTTTCATGGGCAGAATCCTGCCTTTCCAAACCCCATTCTCCAGATGATAAAGTCCTGTACTTTTTATGTTTATATTTCTTTTCCTCTTCACTTATTTCTCTATTCAGCTAAGATTATATCATCTTTGTTTCCATTATACTTTCTCATTTTTGCCTGGTAATTCTGAGGTGCAGTTATAAATTTGACATATAGATGATTCTTGGGAGATTTGGGAATAGATGAGACCTACTAGGGAAAGAGAAACATAGAAAGGGAAGAGGGAAGGAGTGCATCTTGGGTTTTCATCCACGACTGTCATTCATCTGTTTTATACTGAGTCCGGTTTTTTATCATGCTAAACATTTTACATTTACAGTGTCATTTATTACTCAATAACACCTCAATAAAATAAGTCCACTGACCTCATTGCACAAATATGTAAAATAACTTTTCAAAATGTCAAATAAGTTGCCCTAAATCACATAACTGTAATATGAAAGAGAAAGATTACTTATCTCTACCTTAAAAGTTCAGGTTATTTTCACTATGGTCTTTGTGCAAGACATAGTGTAAAGTAGTTTGTGCATATCTTCTCTTTCCTGCCCAAAATGCATTAAGAAAAATAAGATTACCCATGGATGTGAAAAAGCAGTATCAACTATACATTTCCTTCTTCTTTCTTTCTGGTTATGGAGAATTTACTTTCCAAAAGCAGGCATTCTCTCCCAGGAAGGTCATGATTTCAGGGTCCTGGACTATGACTATTCTCCAGGTTCATGTACGTTTGTGTCTTTCTACAAGGTCAGACTTACAGTGATGCTGTTTCAATTACAAAAGTCACAAGCTACATGGAGTTTCCAGGAAAGCAATTCTCTTTAATACTTCCCATTCACTCAATAGTCAAAGCTATGGATGCACGAGCTCAAGCCACTCCACAAGTTGGTCAATATTGCACAACATACATAATAGTTGATCATATAAATGTTATATGTAGATTAAACATTCCACAACAAAGTAACATTTAATATCAAGAGGAAAAGGATTGGGAAAAGGGTTAGCAAACCAGTTCAGGGAGAGCAATGCAGACAGAAAGAATATCCTTGTCTGACCTGGATAGCCTATTACTCTTACAAGGCAGAGTCTTTGATGTGGACAGAGTCTTTGGTGGCAGACGTTGGGTACTTATCACAAGTGACAGCAAGACAGTGTCTATTAAGACAGCTGTTTTGAGATGGTGAAGTCCTATACTTTTTACGGCCACAGAGTCCCCTGGTGAGGACCGATAGTGGAGGACTGTGTTTTGCTATGTCCTTATCTGGTTGGAAGCAATCTTTATTAGACAAAACATCTGGTCTTTTTTGGCAAACGTGCCCTGTGAAATGTGAGATGGAGTCGTTTTCTAAGATGGAATTACTTGGATCAAGGGAACTCTATACAACTATACTGCACTAAATTTGCACTAATCAAAACTAGAGGAGGTTGGTGATATCAGAAAAAAAATGATATAGAAAGGATGTGTCCACCAGAACCATCACAAGCTATGGCAAAGATTAAGACTTTTAATAGTTCCATTTATCAGCTCATGTAATTCAGAGATGGGCAAATTTTTCGTGGTTCTAAAATGGAGCTTATTTCTTATTGGTGACTCTACTAATAAGACCAGTTTAGAAGAATTTTCTGACTAAAATGGACTTAAATGGTTTATTCTACGTAGTGAGACAAACCTTACTAATATATAGTCATAAATTAATTTTGTGGCTAAGTGTCATGAATGCTGAAAAAACAATCTCATACCTATAGGTCTATTATTCCAAACTATCCTTACTTCTTTAGAAATATTAAATATTATCTAAGTTATCTAATGCTATATAACAAATTACTATAAAGCTTACTTTTATGAAATAATCTTCTATAATGCTCGTGGATTCTGTGGTCAAGATTTCAAATGAGGTATTGCAGAGAGAATTTGTCTCTGCCCTATTAAGTTTATGGCCTCAACTGTGAGACCCAAAGACTGGGGCCTCTTTTGAAGGGTCATTTACTTGTGTATCTTTTGATGGTTGATGTTGGTTCTTGTCTAGGAGCCTCAGATCGTATCCATTGTGTCTGACAAGTTGTGTCTCCAGAGGGGCTGGTTCAGACTATCCCACAGTACGATGAGTGGCTTCCATAGCCATGTATCCTGCATGAGTGAAAAACGAGTAGAAAAATGAGTAGGAAATGACATTTTTAAGGTCTAGAATTGAAAGCACATGGAATTCACTTTTCATTATTCCCTGTGGAGAGAAGTAGTTGCATAATCAACTCAGATTTCAGAGGAGGGAATAGATTTTACCTGCTGAATGAAGGAGTATCAGTCACATTTTAAAAATAATATGTGAGAAGATATATATAAAACCATCTTTGGAAAATAAGATATATGCTACAAACATTGATATGAATTTGTCATTTATCAGTGAGAGATGGAAAATTCTTCATATCTTTGTTCTCTTACCTTCATTATTTATTGTTAGACATTTTCAAAGAATTAATTTTTAAATTTCCTATATACCAAACCATCTCTGTAATTACAAGGAATATGTAGGTATTATAAATTTAATAGGGATCAGTTGCCCTCTTTTCAAAATAAATATCTGGTTTCAATTGGTTTTGATGAAATAATAAGGTATATAAAAATCCTGTAAGCTATTTTGTGAGAGGCCCTGGCATATCTATTTAGCAATACATAAATACATTTACAAAAAAAATTAATATAATATTTCTTAAAAGAGCTAAATCACAGTAAATGTAGGCCAAAACTCTACCAAGTAATCCCCAGTGACAACTGTCCTAGATAACATCATAGTTGTGACACACTGATATGAATATTTTCTTTAAATAAGAGTTTATTTCTAAAGAAACCTTTAAGAAAATACGACAGCAATATAGAAAATTTCTGGGAAAATGCTCAGTATAGGTAATCTATAGAATGTGTTTATCAGTCCCTACAGTCTTATTGAGGCTATTTTTATTGTAAACTAATTCAAGTAATTTATATCATTATCAGTCTTTCTACATTATTATATTCTTATAAAATTTCTTTGACTAACACAATTCCCCAAAGAAGGCATATTATAATATATGTCATCTTGTAATTGCAATATATATATATTCTAAAATATATATGTCCTGCAATTACAAGATGATATATAGTCAAACCATTAAGAAAAATAACAGAGAAACAGCATTGCTTTTCATTAGAATTATTGGTAAAATGTCTAATTCAAACATTGCTTTTCCTAAACTAATTTTTATTAGGATGTTTTAAAACACTTCTAAAATAGAAAATGCTTAACATAAAAATGAGTTTTTATAAACCTTCTAAACCTTTCTTTCATATACAGAACTCAATATAAAATGCAAAAACATAGAAAAAAACTTTGAAAGTTGGATTTGGCTAAGATTTGTTAAACAATACACAAAACAAAAAATAAAAATTGATAAAATGTACTTCATTAATGTTAAAAAAAAATCTGCTTTTAAATACGTAGCTAAGGACATAGAAAAGCAATTGTGAGAAATTTTGCTAATCCCACAACAGTTTTCCTTTCAGAATATGGAAAGAACTCTTATATGTCAAAATTGATAGCAGGACGACCCCTTTTAAAAATCAGCAAATAGAGAAATGCAAATCAAAGACACAATGAGATACCAATATCACAATAGTCAAAATGACTATTGTTAAAAAGTCAAAAAATAACAGATGTTGGCAAGGTTTCAGAGAAGAGGGAACACATACACTGTTGGCTGGAGAGTAAATTACTTCGACCATTGTGGAAAGCAATATGATGATTCCCTAGAGAGCTAAAAGCAGAACCACCCTCTGACCCAGCAATGCCATTACTGGTTTATATCCAGAAGAAAAGAAATCATTCTACCATAAAGATGCCTGCATGTGGATGCTCACTGCAAAACTAATCGCAAGAGCAAAGATATGAAATCAACCTAAATGCCCATCAGTTACAGAGTGAATGAAGGAAATGTTGTATATATACACCATGGAATACTATGCAGTCATAAAAAGAATGAGATCATGCCTGTTGTGGGAATGTGAATAGAACGAGAGGCTATTATCTTCACCAAACTAGCACAAAAACAGAAAACCAAATACCTTATGGAACAATCCTGCATGATCAGCACATGTACTCCAGAAAGTAAAATATTTAAAAAAAAAAAAGTGGGAGCTAAATAATGACAATTAATGAACACAAAGAATGGGGCAACAGACACTGGAGTCTACTTGAGAGGGTAGGGTGGAAGGAAGGATAAGAGCAGAAAAAATAAATACTGGGTACTGTATTTAGTACCTGGATGATGAAATAATCTGTACAACAGACCTCCATGACAAAAGTTAATCTATTTAACAAACCTTCACATGTACCCCAAAACTAAAATAAATGTTTAAAAAATCAGTAAATATCTGAACCAACACTGTAAAAAGAAAGATATTCAATACCATGGTCAATTGTTATATAAAAGAATGCTCAACATCAATGGCCTAATATAAATTAAAATGACAGGATATAACCACACATACATATGCTCAAATGGTTAAAGTGATTATTAACCAATGCTCACTCAGCATCAATTAGTATAAATCAAAGTCTCATACAGTGTTGACGGGTGTCCAAAATGTTAGTCACTTGTGGAAGCAATGTAGATGTATCATATAAAGCAAAAGATATGCTTATCATGCAAATCAGCACTTCCATTTATAGATGTTTATCAAAGGGAAAAAATACTTTCACACAGATGTGTCTTTGAATATTTATAGCAGCTTTATTTATAATGACCCAAAAGTACAAGAAACTCACGTATCCATCTACCAGTGAATAAGAAAAATAAATGTGACTTAAACTTAAGGTAGGATACCACTTGGTGATATAAAGGAAAAAAAATGCATAGAACAGCCTACATTAATCTCAGAGCCATTATGTTTACTGAAAGTAGTGAATTATAAAAGAACATATGATTTCATTTTATATAAAACTATATAAAAGTACAAGCAGATTAGTTTTTCCTGGCATCAGGTATGGGAGGGGGACAGTATCCACTGCAAAGAAGAAGGAGAAAGCTTTTTAGAGTGGTATAATTCGTCTCTATATTAATTGTGCTGTTGGCAGTTATGAGTTTACAGACAGTTTTACAAATCTATTAAACTGCATACTTCAAATGGGTCAATTATATATGTAAATTGTGATTTGTTCTTTAAAAACAGAAAGAAAAATATTCAATGTTTATGTCACAGTTTGGACATTCTTATTTATGATCCCAGAGAAATAGTAATTTGCAAAATAGTTTTAATGAAAATTCAGAGCATTTCCAATTGAGTATCTTAAAACAAATCAGAATAAATTCAGCCTTGACAGGAAATAACGGCCTATCTTGATTAATGTAAATCAGCAGTAGAAGACAGTTCATAGCCTGTGCTGTGTTTGTGCATGTTTATGTTAATCTAAGACTATATTAACAGTATTTTACTGTTGCTATGTTATAAAGAAAAATGGGTTGAAAGTTTTAAGAAACTGATGTACACATCTAGAAAATATGCAACTTTAATTTGACTTTTTCCAAGTAAGAAGGAAGGGAGATTATAGAAAGTCTATCTAGGTTAGTCTTAATTCATATTTTCAATTAGAATGTTCTGATATCCTGATGCGTACTTAAAAGTAACTAAAAATATCCAAGTAAATTTGAAGTATGGTTGATTTTCTTCCAGAGGAAGATAATATAACTTAATATTTTGTCCTTAAAAAATGTTTTCTACGTATATTTCTGTGCAATATACAAAATACGTAATTCTTAGCTAAATATATATCTTACATAAATATAAGGCTGCTATAATTAATATAATTTACTAAATTTTTAAATAATATATCTAATGGTTTCCTATTAGCTTATTTGATTGTAGCATATTTTGATCAGAAAATTTTTATATTTAGAGAGTCATAGTAATATTTTTTCTAAATAAAGTTTGGAATTATGATATTCCAAAGAGACTGAATTTTATTACTACTAAATATGGATTCCGTAAAGGTAAACACAAATTAAAATCAAGAAACTGAATTCTCTTTGTTCAAAATAAGGGAAGTTATCCTTTCTCTCTCATTTTTTAAGCAGTTAATTTAGAAAATTTTTAATTTAAGAGAGTTTTTTTTGTTGTTCATTTGTTATATATGTTAATCTTTCCAAAACTTAAATAAGCCTCTTATCAGCTTTAAGACCCAAGTATAACTTTTTAGTGGACTTTTCCATACGAATTCTAAACTCCACAGGGAGCCACTCAGTGTTTTCTTTTTAACCAGCCTAGATTTATAAGACTTTGCTTCCCCTTATGTGCATGCCAATCCTCAGGTATGCACCAATACCAAGAAGATAACATTAGGTAATAACAAGAGAGGCAACTGGAAGTCCTATTCCTTTCTGAGACCCTGCTCCAGGGACCTGATTCTGCTCGGCCACCAGTTCTAATCTCTGCCCCATCTCAGGCTTGGTAAGGAGTCCAATGCAAGCGGGAATCTAACTGGATGAAGTAGAAAGAATTGACTGAAGTTCTTGGTATGGCCATAAAAATCAAATTTGTTTTCTTCTGCCTCCTCGTTTAAATGATTGAATGCCATCTATATAACATTTTCATTTTTATAATTGTAAACTGCTGTACAATGTAAAGTCACTAGTTTAATCATATTTTAATCATATTCTTTTTATTCATTTGATTACCACACAATGTATTTCATGGATTATTTGTTTGTTAATTTCTATTGGAGACTATTACAAAACACCTACAAAGTGTTAGGTACTTTCAAATATCACAATCTTTTAGCCTTTATCTTAACTTGCAACTATTAAAGAAAAAGTGATTTCAGGAAAAATGTGCCCAATATTCATTGAATCCTCCTTAACAACTTGGTCGCTTAATTCAAGTAAAGTTAATATATCTTTATAAAAAATGCTATACTAAATTAAAAATAATCGGATTCATTTACCTTAAAATCTCTAGCTGCCAAGCAAACTAATTAAAATGTTATACATTCCTATGTCAGCAAGTCTTTCAGTGTATTTCAAATTGCATTTTGATACTATAATCTTTTTCTCTATATTAGAAAAGAAAATGTGCCCAGTAATCTTAAAATATTGCAAACTGACAATAGACATTCCAACTAGTATATATTACCATATTCTGCTGAACCTAAAAAAGAGCAACAGAGGACATTATTTGAAGGACTGATGATAAAGCAATCAAAGAATGAGGCTTTCTGTGGGATTTTAGGTTTTCAGAAACATTGTTCTATTTCTTCTACTATTTGTAGTAGTATTGTTAATTTGGTTTATTATTTGATGTTTGCAAGATTAATGATTTTACCAATGTTACTGTTTTGTTGTTGTTGTTGTTGTTGTTGTTTTTGCCAAAATTAAGGTACAATTTTTCTATTAAGAATGTAATTTACAGGCAATATTCGTTGATGTTTAAATCTAATGTTTTCCTGTTTCCCCACTATGTATCTTATTTAATGCTACAGAACAGGTTAGACTTTTCTAATTATTATGTCTCAACCATTAATGCTGAATATAATTCTTGTTTCAGAATTATTATATTGTAATAAATCCTCAAACTGTCAACATTTTTATTTTATATCTAAAATAGACTATAGGTGGGGGGAATTTGCAATCAACCTGTGAATCTACATTTCCATGGGGATGGTAATTGTCAAATGGAAAACAGAGGGAATGAGCTAAACCTTCTACAAGAAGCTAATAAAATAACTTTCAAAGCTAATTTTAAATACACGCACATTACTTAGGAGCTCAAAAGGTCCATATTATGCAAAAGGATAATAGATCACATATGTCTGATGAGAATCTTTAAAAGAAATAGGTGCTTATCAGGAGCATTGATTGTGGATACATAGAAAGCACAAGCAAAAGAGTTTTTTTGTTTTGTTTTAGTTTCTTTTTTTTTTTTTTAATTATAGACTGTTATTCTCATATTTATAATTGGCCTTAAAATTTTCTCTACCCAAATGTCCACTGGAGATTTGAACTATACTTGCGAACTCCCAAGGAACCCATCATTTCCTGTGGATTCTTTCTCCTCTTTCATTGAGAAGCATTCACACCCATATTCATTTTCAGAGTCTATAGCTGGTGAAACAGGGCTTAAGCCACTTTCAAAATGAAGTATCATCATAGGCTAAGCAACAGCTTGTTTTGTTTAGTGAGTAGGAGCTAAAGCAGAATTTCTGTTTTTCACGGTACAATAGTTTGTCTGTCTGCGCATGATTAATGATACTTAGCCAAGAAGAAAAGGCTTCAACTTCATTGTCTGGTATTCTGTCTCAACCTTTTAAAAGCTATGTTTACATTAGAGAATCTTTGGGAAAATTTGCCCAAGTAGTTCTTCATCTACTTCTTCATCTGTTTCATAGTAGGATTACCAGAAAAAAAAAATCTGTACTTAACTGGGAACTGGACTGGGAAGGTAGAGGGGAAGCCTGAAGAGAGCAATTGACCTATAATTTGAAGACTGGTATTTGAGAATTGAACCCAGAGTCTATCACTAACTAGCTTATAATTTTGAGCAATCCACTCTTATTTCTGATTCTAAGTTTCATTATTCAAATTGAACATAATAAACCTCCCTTTTAGAGTTGTCATAATTAAAAGAAATAATACTTTATATATGAAAAAAATCTAAAGTCAATGACATCTTATGACTGCATTTTTCAGTTCAACCAATGAAACTTTACAGTTCATTAGACAATATGTTTGTATTAGCTAATGACTGAAAAATAAAATTATTAAACTTTATTTATAAAATGTGCAGGATTTATGTTAAACAAGTATATCTTAATATAAAACAATGCTTGAAATGTAAATTTTTCTAGACTTGCCCTCCTTACTTCAAAATCTTCAGGTGCTCAGACAGACAAAGAAGATGGCTAACTCTGCAAAATTTCATTAAAATAAAAATAATTATTATTAACAGCTATTGAGTATTTGATGTATGACAGCCACTATTTCCAAATGTTTCATAACTATTATTTTATGTATTTCAACAGCTAAGGAAGGGTTCAATCTGTTTTAATCTCTCTTCTTGGCCCTCCTTTCTGGACATTGGTCTTACATTTAATTAAGCTTTGTGAATCTTTCTTAACTGTTCTCATCTGCTTCAGGGATCATAATGGGGTGATGAAGCCATAGTTAGGAATTATAAGAAAAATATTTTTCTTCACCTTTTTGTTAAGAGATTAGGCATGGATCTGAATAGCACATATTTATTCTAATGATACCTTATAGTTGGAAGTATTTTTCAAATGCTGTGCTTTCCCCAGTATGTGTTTTCAAATATTTATAATTTTTTCTAAATATAAAAATACTCCTTATTAATGTAATCATGTGTTAATTCATTTGACAAGTAAACAAATAATTAAAAGCCTACTCTGTTGCAAATTCTCCTTCACTCTCTGGGGTCATAGTAAATATAATTTTTTTTTTCATTCTGTCTTCATCTATGACATTGTTAGAGGCTAAAAACAGTTTCCTTCCTCACTTCTCATTCTATTATTATATTTATTTACACAGTTTCTTCTTTCAAAATTACGTATATTTTCCACATTTTTGAGAATTCATTACAAAGTCATTTTCTTTTTCACACTCAGGCTTTTTGTCATTTCCGATAGAAGTAATCACGGGCTTTGGAAGGGGGAGTAGGAATGTTTTCTGGAGGTAAGAAGGAATTTTAATGATTTATATTACAACCTCTGGCTATGCTTACACAATTTCACTATCTAGAGAGTTGATGCTTATGAATTATGCCTATTATTTTTTGAAAAAATGTTGTTCTTGGTCTCAGAGGATTTAGCAATGAATAGCAAAGGTGCTCTTGATACTGTGTTTTAACAGAATGAGTCAGAAGGAAAGCACCATACTCTGAGATCCAAATTAAGAGTGCTTTATTTGCCAGTGACCTAGAGATGGCTAACACGCAAAATTCTCTGGGCCCTGAGGAAGGGGCTTGATTCCCCATTATACCTTGATTTAGGTAGGGGAGGTGGAGTCTAGCTGAACCGGAATTTTACAGAAGCAGAACATGCAAGTTAGACAAGGAAGCTGGTAACCAGGGACAGGAGGTTCCCAGGATTGTTGATTGCTAAGGGTATTTCCATACAATCATCAAGGAGGGTAGCAGGATGAACTTTCCATACAATCAATCACCAAGGAGGGTATTCACAATAGCAGGTAGACTTGCCAAGGAGGGTGCGGTTACAGTGGTTACAGGTGCTGTGAACAGCGTAAACTACTCTCAAGAGTTCAAAGCTCTGAGTGCAGCGTGACCCAGTAATGCACCTGAGGGGGCCGAGACAGCTAAGATGGAGCATGGCAGGCTCACAGCTAAGATGGAGTCAGTTAGGCTAGCACAAGCTAGGTTATTACAACCGTATACCTATATTTGAAAATATATTAAAGTTAAAAGACATATACACTCTTAATGCTACTCGAAAAGAAAGTTTTCCGTTTCTGCAAGAAAAAAATACACTGTATAAATTTTAACTTTTCTTATTATAAGCCTGAGAAAGGTATCATGTGGGCCACCTGCGCAAACATTCCAGTTCTAATGGGTTTTATGCAGAATGCCATTACACTTCAGCGGGCATGAGTACTCTAAAATTTTGATTGGCCATAAACAAAGAAACAAAACCCTAAACAGCAGTTATATGACCACGTACCCAGACATGAGAGAAATGAAGGACTGCTGATATATGTAGGGTTGAACAAGACACAAGCTTAACATTGTTTCAGAGTAAAATGCATTAGGTGTAAATTTGGAGGAAATTAAGTTCAGGCATTGTTCATTTGGAAAAGGCAATACATGTCATGAAGACCTATCTAAGTTGACCACTTTCATGTAATGCAACAGAGCAATTAAGCTTCAAATCAGCCATTTCTAGTAGAAATGGCAACTGGTTATAGGGTAAAAACTTAAATCTCGAGTAAAACATTTTTTGTCTCTCAAAGAAATTCTAATAGTTTTTGCACAAATCATATATCTCAATTTACTTTGCACCCTGGACTACGTTTACAAGATTTGCCTTGAAAAACTTGTTCATTTTGGACTTATTAAAATACCTTAAAGAAATGTTAGAAATAGCATCTTCAAATCTATCATGTTTCCTACTCACTTTCCCATCTTTATAATATACATTGATATCATAGCATGGTGGAAAAAGTATAGCTTTTGGAGTAGGGAAATTTAACTATTTATAGGTTCCAGTATACTTGTTTTCCTCATGTCTTCTTCAAATAAACTTGAATTTTTTTCACTACACCCACACCTCAGGGGTGATAATATACCATCATCTGAATGTTATATGGTAGAGGAGACATTAGGTTCCTGGACAGACCAAACCATTATGATGATTCCAATGCTATGATTAATGAACAACCATCCTCTTATTCCTTGGACTTGTGAGTGTTTATTTTACAGGCAGGGAAGTTTCCAGTGTGGAATATCAAGAAAAAGGAAGACAAAAAAATAGTTTACAAAATCCTTGCAGACCTCAATCCAGGCAAGACTTTGGGTTCTGTTACCTTTGGAGGTAAAGGAAGAAGAACCTGGTAAATATTTGTTTTCTAGATGTGATCAGTGATGCTTAGAGACATGGTGACCTGAAAGTCGTATTTTGTGTTCTCATAATTAAACATCTCTACTTTAATCCACACTATGCACCTGTTACTGACCGTTTTGTATTTTCTCAAAACACAATAATTAGCATGAATATCAGTAACTTCCTGAAATTTTTCTTTCCCAAACTGAGACACACTAGAAGTCTCCACACCTAGTAATCAGATAAGTCAATCACCTCCTTTCTTGTTTTACCCTTCTCTGCAATATAAATGTGATTAATGTAAGTCAACATTAATGAACAGTCACTCCTACCTACTGTTTTATTCCCTTTAAACTCAAGCATCTTTCTTCTGCATCTTATCTTGTTTCCCCTTTATTTATTTTTCTACTTGTCCTTTGCCCCAAAGAGACAGATCATGTAATTTGTTTGTTATTTCTTGGCTTGAGGAAAACAATGATCCAGGCATTTATTAACTTATTCTAAATATTACAGTAAAATGTGAGGCAAAAGTATTCATCTATTTGAATCATACAGAAGTTACACAAATGACCTCTGCTTTCATTTATTCTCTACGTCTCTGCCTTATTTAATTGTCTTAAATCTCACTTTGGAGCTATTTGTTTTACTTACATCAGTGTCTCTAAGTCTCTGTTGCTTATTAATTTATATATACATGATAAAAAGTAGTTGGAATTTAGCTGGTCATAGTTGGATTTTCCTGGTCTCTGTGGTCCCTTCATTCCCCATTTGTCCATCTTCCTTAGAGAGAAGAGCTAGAACTCAAATTCTTCAATTATAAGAGTGCTCACTTAAGTTATTGAAATATTATGCTCTTGAAATGTTGTAAATTGTTACTAATATTATATATATATGACTTAGAACTTTTCAGAATTTTAGCCATAGAATTTCCTACTCTGATATTATATAAATTAACAAGATCAGACACTTGAGCTAAACACTTTCTAGGATTATCTCATTTAATTCTCATTCATAAAAGAAGGCGGTAGGTCACTATTAATCAATTTTCTTGAAACATCTGAGACTCAGAAAGCAGAAAAAATTTGCCCCTGCTTAGCAAAGCGAACGGAGAAAAACCTGAATTCAAATCCAGTTTGAACAGCCATGGCCGTGTGTACTATATATAACCAAGTTTAGAAATAAGTGTACATTTTAAAATGCATCTAATTTAATTTAATATTTTAATCCATTGCATGACTCTGATTGTAAGTTACAAATACACTTTGTCCTCAGCAGGTTGGAAAAAATCACAAATCTGAAAAACCTGCAATTACCTAATGGGTACTATGTTCATTATCTGTGTGAAAAGATCTATCATTCATACCTCAAATCTCAGGGACACACAATTTACCCATATAGCAAACTTGAATATGTACTCCCTGAGCCTAAAATAAGTGTTGAAGGAGAAAAAAAGATACTTTGCCTAACAGAAAATCATTCAGATTTTCTCCTATGCTTTCTTCTACAAGTCTCAATGTTTTCATTCATTCTTATTTTTAATTAAATGACCTATTTTTAGTTAAATTTTATGTATAGTGGAAGGTAAGAGTTGTAGGTTTTTTATTGAGGAGGGCTATTTGGGCATTTAATTTTTATAGAAGCATTTGTTGAAAAGATTATCATCTCCAAATGGATGTTATTTGCTAGTTTTGTCAAAAATCAATTGGAGATATACATATGAATATATGAGATATATATATACATATATGTCTCCAGAGTATCTTCCATTCACTATTTCCAGATTATCTTCCATTCACTTATAATCTATAGGTAATTAATTGCATGACTCCGACTGAAATTTACAAATACTCTTTGTCTTCAGCAGGTTGGGAAAAATTACAAATCTGAAAAACCTGCCACAACTTATTGGGTACTATGCTCATTACCTGGATGAGCAAACTCCCACCTACTGTTTCATTCCTTGCAAACTCAAGCATCTTTTTCCTGCATCTTATCTTTGTTTCCTCTTTATTTATTTTTCTAGTTGATCGAAAAGAACCTATCATCGAATTATTTCCATGAATTTTACTCTTTTATTTATCTCAGCAATACCCTGTTGTTTTCAGTGTGTTTGGATGCTTTAACAAATTGTACTTTTAGATTTCCTAAATAACTCCAAAGGTAAAGAGTAGCAAACGCTTACCATTCAGCTTCCTTAGCCATACTTTGTTATCTAGACAATAACAAAAAATTTAAAAATTCAGTTTTCTAAATTAGCAAGCATAGGTTCAGACTGAAATATAGTTCTGAACATTTTTCACTTGTGTAACTATGGGTGTATTTGTGCTAGTTATCTAGAAACAGAGGTGGTATTTTCTCTGCCTCTTAGTATTCAATAAGACAGTATAAGAAAATTGCTTAGCACAGTATCTGGAATATGGTGAGTGAATAATCAATGAAAGGCAATCAGTATTCTCCCACCTGCTGCACTGACACAACTTGGTCCATGTATCTGTATCTCTTGCTCAAGTCATTCATTCCTCAAGCATTCTAAGTCTCCTTGAATGGATGCAAATTTTACCTGCTTCCCTTCACCTCCCCAACCTTCAACACACAAAGAATGCTAAGGCATCCTCCATCATCATCTTGTAATTAGGTCAAAATTAAGATATTATTAACAATATTCCTTAATGTTTTATTGTAACTCATGCTCTGACTTTAGTAGTACTATATGATTAGAATTTTATTAGGGATTTTTACAGAACTACTATACACAAATGAGTAGCTCTCATTCCACAAATATGGATCTGTAAAAAATGCAAAATGATCTTTTTAGCATAGAATTATAAGAAAAGTCATAAAGGAGACATATTCCTTTTATCCTAATTAATACCTGAAAGTCAAAACAAGGACCTAGAGTGGAGATGGCGAAAAGCAGCTAATAACGAGAAAAAAAACAAACCAATGTTATTTGGCTTAAAAATATTTTTCATTTATTTTTCTAACATGTTTATTGAGTTATCACTGATATAAAAAATTGCACATAATTAATGGATACAATAAGATGAATTTGGACCCACACAAAGCCTCATGATACCATCAACATGATCAGTGTGTGATAGATAAGTCCAGCACCTTTCTTGTTTTCCCCTTTTTGTGGTAAAGGGAGCAAATATAATACCAATCCTCTCCACAAATTTTGAAATGAACAATGCCATATTGTTAATTGTAAGCACTACATCGTACAGCCAATCTGTAGAATGTATTCCTCCAGGATAACTGAAACTTTATACCCACTGACAACTCCTCATTTCCTTTTCCCCCAACCCCTTAGAGCCTCTATTGTATTCTCTGCTTCCATAATTTTGGCTACTTCAGACACTTTATATAGTAGAATTTGTTCTTCTATTACCATAGCAGTATGACAGTAGAAATCACTACAAGTAGAAAAATGGGAAAAAGTCATAAATATGTAGAAATTAAACAACATATTTCTGGACAAACAATGCTCGAAGAAGAAATCCAAAGGGAAATCAGAAAAGATCTTAAGACAAATGAAAATAAAAACACAGCAAACCAATATTAAGAAAGTAAAGCAAAATCAGTACTAATAGGGTAGTCTCTGTCATGCTTTGGCCACTTACTGTCTATTCTCAGCCAGCATGATCAGCGTTTTCTCCTTGCAGATAGCTTTGCCTTGTTTTCTTCAAAGGTTAGCTGTCCCCATGTGACCATTGTGTGGCACACCAAAAGCAGTTCAGCCCACTCACAAAAGAAGAAGCAGGGAGTCAAAGTTAGTGCTCATGTTTGGCAGGCCAGGCAGGCCGATATGCTAAAGGAATCTGAGTGCTCTGGGTATGCTTCACATTCTTTTGATTTGCAGTTGCATCTGCCATATTCTGATTGGTAACAAAAGTCTCCATGACCGCACTTTGGACAAGTTCCCCACAGCCCTCTTTTCAACTAGACTTTGTGCTTTGCCCTCCATCTTCACTGGGACTGCAGAGCCTAGCAGCCTACAGTTTAACTGACTGTAGCAAGAATCCTGCTAAGTTGGTTAAGAAGAATTCTCCCACCTTCACCATCTAATCACCTTTGCCTGCCTTCAGCAAGAATCACATTAAGTTAGTTTAACAAGAGACTCCCAACTCTGGGTGTCTCTTCTTAGTAATTTTCTCTCTAGCAAACTCCCCACTTCACTCATTGGCTATAAATCCCACGCTGTCTTGATTGTATTCAGAATTGAACATGATCTCCCTCCACTATTGCAATAGTCTTGACCCCTAATGCAATAGTCCTGAAAAAGTGTCAGCCTCACTGCTTTAACAAGCATCAGAAAAATTTGTCTTTAACACTGGTTATAGCCAAAGTAACATAAGCCATTAAATAATTTATTATACAAGTTGTTTACAAGTAATTCCGCTCCTTATCAATGCATTCCAGAAATTTTTAGTAATTTTCAAATTGTGTTTATAATTGGGTACAGCAGGTGTTTATCTTTTTTGAGCAAGGTGGCCATATGTGTAGGCAGAAGGAGGTAAAGATGTTTCCAAATTCAATTACTGTTAAGAAAAACATTTTTACAAGCAAAGGAACATTTTCGTTGTGAAGGCATATTTAAGTATAGCTATTAAGTTTGTTTCACTTCTATTAAAACATAGCATTAGAGTTTCTTTAAAAAGAACACTTAACACATCACTATATGGATTATGCTTTTATTGTTATTATTGTTCCTGGAAGAAAAAGAACATATTCAAATATTTTAAATGAACTTAAGGATGACATTTTTGTGACATTTCTAGGTATTATTTCATGCACTTGGTTTGAAAAATTGAGGGGACTAAGAACTTCAGGAATTCTTAAAATTATAATTACAACCAACACAAATCTCAAATTGTGAACCCATATGTTCACTGAAATGTAGTATCAAACTTACTGGGACGGGGCTCATGTTTCACTAAATTCCATGGAAACAAAGGTGACCTCCTTTATTATAAAAATGTGTTTGCATTATACATATACAAATGGAAGTTCTACCCATATTATTGGTATGAAAGCAGCATTACAACAATGATTATATTTCTTAAGCCCTTAAAAAGTCTCAAAAAATACAAACAATAACTGACAATATAAGAAATGAAAATTGTAAAACCATGAGCAAAGGTAGTAAACCATGTCTTGTCATAAAAAAAAATCAATTTTTTTAAATTGCTTTTGTAATTTATTAGAATAGCTAATACATGTAAAAGATACAAATTCAGAAATATAAAAGGCAGTACAATAAAAAGTATGTATCTTTCGTCTCTTTCCTTTACCTTCTGTTTCCCAGTGCCCATTAAAAGAGATGCCAGTCTCACTAGCTTATTATGAACATTGACAGACTGGTAAACATATAGATATACAGATAAAAAGACTTACCAGCTATGTGACCTTTGAGATGTTACATGATCTCTCCATAACTTAGTTCCCTAAATGACAAAGTAGGTGGAAGAATCTAGAATTAGACATATACGCTTTGTATATTATAATAACATTATGACTTAGTTATTATACTATGCCTTATTTTATTTTTCTTCTTCAAGATCTAGGAGTCAATTCTTTATCAGCTATATATTAGTGTCTCTACATTTTTAATGATGGTATAATATTCCATGGTGTGATTATACTGTAATTTATTATAGATACAGAGATCAATTCAATTACGAAGTTGTGTCACTCTCAGACTTGTAATATTTGATACTGTTAACTGCCTTTAAAATAGGATCTTATTCAACCTAATATGTACAGTAGTTTTCCCTCTATAGCTTTTCACATCTTCAAATTTAATTAATTAGTAGTTCCACAGATATATTAATAGAAAACATAAAGTCTTGGATTCACAAACTTAAATATTTTCTTAGTTATTTACAGATGTATTCAATACGATTTATTCAACAGGCATTGTTCTAGTTACTAAAGTTACAGCAATAAACATAATTTACATGTAAAACTTTATGGAGCTTCCATATTGGAGGGAGAAGAGAAAAAATATACAACTATTGTTTGTAAAGTAGTATTTAAAGAGACTTTCTTAACTTAAAAATAAGCTCTTAAGAAACTAGAAATAGAGCAGAACATTTTTAATCTGATCGAGTGTATCTACAAAAAAAAACTAAAATGAATGTCATCTTTAATAGAGTATTTTTAATACCTTTCCCTCTGATGTCAAAGAGAATATTATTCTTCTGTTATGACCACATTTATTCAATTTTGGGCCAATGGCCTTAATCACTGCAAGAAGGCATATTAATGAATTAAATAATACTGGAAAGTTTGAAATATAAGTCATTATTTTCAGGTGACTGAATATATATTTAGAAAATTACATGTATATTCAGAATATTCTAAATATATATAAAAGACATATATATGTACAGAAAAATTTAGATATTAATAGCTGATTTAAAGTCACAAGATCCAAAAGCCATTTTATTTCTTCATGTCAGTTTTCTTGTATCTATTGCTACACAAAACTGAGTGGCTTATAACAATAATCAGTTTCTTATATCTCAAGATATTGTGAATCAGGAATGCAGGTAGCACTTGGCTAGGAAATTCTTCCGGAACCAAAAGAGAGCCCACATAGCCAAGACAATCCTAAGCAAAAAGAACAAAGCTGGAGGCATCACACTACCTGACTGGAAACTATACTATAAGGCTACAGTAATCAAAACAGCTTGGTACTGGTACCAGAACAGAGATATAGACCAATGAAACAGAACAGAGGCCTCAGATGCAATGCTAGACATCTTCAACCATCTGATCCTTGACAAACCTGACAACAAACAAGCAATGGGGAAAGGAGTCCCTGTTTAATAAATGGTGTTGGGATAACTGGCTAGCCATGTGCAGAAAACAGAAACTGGACCCCTTCCTGACACCTTACACTAAAATTAACTCCAGATGGATTAAAGACTTAAACATAAGACCTAACACCATAAAAACCCTAGAAGAAAACCTAGGTAAAACTATTCAGAACATAGGCATAGGCAAGGAATTCATGACTAAAACACCAAAAGCACTGGCAACAAAAGCCAAAATAGACAAATGGGATGTAATTAAACTTCAGAGCTTCTTTACAGCAAAAGAAACAATCATTAGAATGAATCAGTAACCAACAGAATGGGAAAAAATTTTTGCAATCTACCCATCTGACAAAGGGCTAATATCCAGAATCTATAAAGAACTAAAAAAGATTTACAAGAAAAAAACAACAACAACAAGCAAACCCATTTAAAAGTAGGCGAATGACATGAACAGACACTTTTCAAAAGAAGGCATATATGAGGCCAACAAACACATGAAAAAATGCTCATCATCACTGGTCATTAGAGAAATGCAAATCAAAACCACATTGAGATACCATTTCATGCCAGTTAGATTGGTGATCATTAAAAAATTGGGAGACAGCAGATGCTGGAGAGGATGTGGAGAAATGGGATCACTTTTACACCATTAGTGGGAGTGTAAATTAGTTCAACCATTGTGGAAGACAGTGTGACGATTCTTCAAGGATGTAGAAATAGAAATTCCATTTGACCTAGCAATCCCATTACTGGGTATATATCCAAAGCATTATAAATCATTCTATTATAAAGACACATGCATATGTATGTTCATTGTGTCACTGTTTATAATAGCAAACACATGGAACCAACCCAAATGCCCATCAGTGATAGACTGGACAAGGAAAATGTGGCACATATACACCATGAAATACTATGCAGCCATAAAAATACGAGTTTTTGTACTTCATAGAGACATGAATGAGTCTGGAAACCATCATTCTCAGCAAACTGACAAAGAACAGAAAATCAAACACCACATGTTCTCACTCATAGGCGGGTGTTGAACAATGAGAACATGTGGACACAGGGTGGGGAGCAACACACACTGGGGTCAGTTACTGGGGTCAGTTGGAGGGAACTATGGAAGGGACAGTGGGGGATAGGAAGGTTGGAGAGGGATAACACTGGGAGAAATGCCAGATATAGATGACAGGGGGATGGAGGCAGCAAACCACATTGCAATGTATGCACCTATGCAACAATTCTGTATGATCTGCACATGTACCCCAGAATCTAAAGTACAATAAAAAGTATATATATAAAAAATAAAAAGTAAAATGGGAGTTTCCATACTCTCCTTGCCTAATGCCATCTCTCTTTGCCTACTGCCATCCATGTAAGATATGACTTGCTTCTTCCTTCTTACCTTCCACTATGATTGTGAGGCCTTCCCCGCTATGTGGAAATGTAAGTTAATTAAACCTTTTTTCCTGTATAAATTACCCAGTTTCAGGTAAGTCTTTACCAGCAAAGGGAAAATGGACTAATATAACAATACTCTTTTACAGTAAGGGAAAGATAATTTTTCACTCTTCATGCATAAATTAAGATGCATTTTGAACCTTTATCCTTGAGCATTGATCAATTTTCTAAAGCAAGTTACTGGAGGTGTGGGAACAGTAAGATAAATTATCCACCAAACGTCTTTCTTAAAACAAAATTATTCAGGCCCCCAGTAGTTAGTCTACCATGCAGTACTATGGTAAAGATACTTTAGTCACCACATTCAACACTTAATTAAAAACAGCATTAAAATGAGTGCTTTTGATGTGCACTATCTTGCACTAGGGGCAGTGACAGACCAAAAGAAATGGCCCACATCAACAAGAAGCCTACAATCTAATTTGAAGGCATATATGAAAATGTTAAAGGGGGGAATTTTGTAATCTAGAGCTTCAGACAAGGCTGTTTCATGAAGTATACTTCCTAAAAGTTTGAAAGTATTGAATTATTTCTGATTCTCTAAAAATTAGTAAGATATTGAAATATTTCAGACTCTCTGCTACTTCCATGTCATCTGGCACATGTACCTTAGCTATGATCTTTATTGCTTAGTGTCTCTGAACTTGGTCACTTCCCTACTTTCTTGGTCGCTCTACCCTTAATAATAATTAGTACATATCATGTAATAGCTTTTCTTTCCTTAAATCTAACCTATGAGAGTTCATCTCATCTTAGTGCTTTAAATACTCAATATGCCAATGAATACTAACTGAACGTCTTGAGTTTTGATTCTTCCTAACTCTAGTCTTGGTTATTCAAGACATACATTTTCATTTTATGTTGAAAATCCATTTCAAACTTACCCTGCCCAAACAAGACTCTTGATCATTCTCCCTTAATAATAACTGGCACATACCATATATTAGATTTTTAATCCTCAGAACAAAACTGTAAGATAGTTTCCTTTAGGAGAGTAATTTCAACTATGAGAAAACTAAGGCACTCAGAGGTTACAAAACATGCCCATAGCTAGTAAGTGAAAATGAATGCAAATCCAGTCTGTTCTCAAAGTTCATTCAATCAACCATGACACTCTACTGTTACACCTCTGCCTACAACACATATCTCAAACTGAGTCACTTCTCTATGTCTTCGCTGCCACTACCCTGTGATATGCACATGCATTTTTACTCAAGTGCTCAAAGGCATCCTAAACTGTACATGTCAAAAAAGAGAACACCCATTTGTTCTGCTCTAAGTAATACAACTTATAACTTACCCTATACCAAGCACTGCTCTAAATACTTTTAATGCATTACCTCTTTTGATTCTTAGAGCAAATAATGAGATAGGTATTACAATTCTCATTTCACACATGAGGAAACTAAGGTAAGAAGGATTTTTAAAACTTGCCCCTGGCCATTACATGAAGTCATAAGCAAACCTTGTCTTCTGTCTCCAGTATCCGTGCTCTGAAAACCATTGCTTTATATGTCTTTTCTTCACTTTCTTCTCTGATACAGAAATGCTTGAGACTTAGCTATGAGTTCTCCCTTTTTGCTATTTCAACACTTCCTTGCTTCAGTTACTAAACATATCTTCCCAGCATTACTTTCACCATGTGTATATCAAACCTGATTACTTCTCACCATCCTCACTGCTTAGTTTTCCACCACTATTAAGCTCCTTAATCTATCTCAACAGCTGATTAACTGTTCTCTCACTTTCCACAGATCCTAAAGCCCATTCCACCTAAAGCATACAATTAATAATTTTGAAAGCCATATCACTTTATTTCTAAGGATAGAATAAAATCCAAACTCTGTTCCATGACTTTTTGGATTCTACATAATCTGGCCCCTGTCTGTCTTTCTGACACTCCAGGCTCTGTTGCATCCCCTGAATTCCAGTCCCATGGGCCACTGTTCTCTCCCTTGAGCACACCAAGCTTGTTCTACCTTGCATCTGTTAGCCTGGATATTTGTTTTGCAGGCTCTTCCTATCTTACAGGTCTCAGCTCCAATGTTATAGCAGAAGGTTTCCTTTATCCCCTTCCACAAAGAAGCAGTCTCCTTGCTATACATACACCCTGCTACTCTTTAGCTCACATCAGAAATCATCATACTATTCTGTGAGTTGATGTTCTGATTTTCCTGACTACAAGACGGTTGGATAACACAGGGAACTTGCCTGTGTAGTCTACTGCTCTGAACTCAGCTCCTGAAAGTATGCTTGACACATAGTAGGCATCAAAATATTTTTTCATAAATGAGTAACAAAAATGATCTCATTTTCTGATTTTATTCCTCTATGATTTTTAAGGAAATTCGTTTTACTTCTTTTACTATTTCATCAACTTGTTTTTAAATTACACTATCATTTTTCATGGTCTAGTTATCATGATAAGTAGTATAAATTTATTGAGATCTTACAGAGTTAGACATTGCGTATGCCTTAAAATGCTCACAGATAATGTATACAATCTATGAGGTCTATCTTGTTGGTTTACAAAAAGGAAATTTATGCTAAGAGAGGTCAAAGAACCTGCTCAGAAACACAGGCAAAAATGCCAAAGTTGGGATTTAGATTAAAGGTTATGTCACTTTAAATATCAAGCTCTTTCTAACATATCCAGTTACAGATCCGATAAGCATAAAAAAATCATTTTTAAAAAGAGGAAAAGTAAAACAAACAAACTAATAAATGTAAAAGCAAAGAGGAAAACAATTGAGTTCTACAAGGTTACAAGCAAAATTGTTTCATATTTAGTTAAAGGTGAGGAACAAGTAAATTCATTTCATACTAGAAGTAAGTTTTTGAAATTTCTTACAATAACAGATAATAGAGCTTAATTATATAAATATATTCAAATATTTTAAATAAGTTACATTATGCATGGATAAGTTATTCAAGTAAACCAAGGAGTCTTGAAATTATGTGCCTCACCCAAATAGCTAAAGTCTGGAGATTAACTATGCCTTCTCACAATTCCTTAAAATAGGCAAATCACCCCAGATGGATGGAGGATGAGAAGTCTGATCCTTAGAAGAGGATGTCCTGGTCACTTGGTTTTAATATATTATTACACTTTTCAAGTCAATGGGTGTCAGATCCCTCTTCATAATATTTTAGAGAATATCACATAGTTAGAACTGGTAAAGATGTTTGAAATGATTAAATCTAATTTTCAAATCTTATAAACAAATAAATGGACACTGATGAGTAATGATCTATAATTTGGAAAGTGTTTCTACATCCATAGGCTCATTATATTCTTAGAATATTATAGCAATATAAAGTAGGGGGTGTAGTTATTTTCATTCCTACTGATAAAGAGAATCAGATTCAGTATCATGTCTAGATGGCGCAACGTAACATGACTCAGTGATAAGTAATAAGCCACCATCCACAGGGACAAAACAGAAAAGGAACATGAGATACAAAGAATTGGTACATTCTAAAAGAGCTAGAATTCCAAAAAACAAAAATGACAAAAATATACAGTCTGGATCAGAGAAAAATGAAATAAAAAGAACTAGGTTTATAAAATAGAGAAGAAGAGTCTAAACATAGAGGAGAGAACAATTGCTGTCAGATTACAACACCTCAGAGTCCAAGGAGGGGGCTAAGAAGGAAAAATACAGACAAGAAGGAGAATTTCACTGCTGTTTTTATATCAAGATAGTTGGTATAGAGATTTTTAAATGAAAATTCCAGCTTAAAAACAAAAGGAAAGCCAAGCTGAGGTACGTACTGCAAGGTCAAGAAAATTTAATCATGTGCGTCACATAAAAATACAGAACTTCTTTTTCTTTTTTTTTCCTGTAACATGTATATATAATGTTTGTGTGTCTTCTTTAAAATTCAGGCTGAGAAAATGTCATTCTTGTTTTTAATAGAATGGTAACCTTTTGTAATAAAAATAATGTTCTTCATTCTAATTTATTTAGTTCTTTAGAAGATGAATATATCTTTACACAGTTTGATTCTAGTGCGATGAATGTGAGGAATCAAACATCTCCTAAGGCACAATGAACTTGGTATTAGACCATGATGGTGTCCTGTATTTTTCAGGCATAAAATATTTACATTAGATTCACTGTCCTGTATCATTCCATTTCTCTGTGTGTAAGTATGTGTATGTGTGTGTTTGGAGAAAACAAAATAATGCTGTGAAAATATTAGTAGTTAAAACATCCTGAAATATCTGATTCTGCTACCTTTTCATCTCTCTTCTAAGTTTTAATGTCTTTTAGAAAATCCAAGCATGCTTCTAGGTAGTTAGAATTTGGGTATTTTTAAAAATAGAATATTATTTGAATCTCAGTTTCTATTTATTAGTAAAATCCTGTGTCAGTAAGTATACATTTATTGCCTACTATTTCCCATGCAGTTTATGAAGAGCGAAGAGCTATGAGACATTCAGAATTAAGAGAGATTCATAGCCCCAACGCTATATTTTATTGTAATTCTTTGCTCCGGTACACTTTCATATAAACCGATGGCATTAGACTGAATAATTGCTAAAACATTGCTCTAAAATCTTATGATATTGACCCACCAAATTATTAGTAAAGAATATCATGGAGATTAAAGATAGTCACGGATTCTTCGCTATTTACTCACCAAGAGAAAGTGTTTATTTCCTCTCTCCTGAAATCAGGGCCTGACCCGTGACTGCTTGGTCTATTGGAGGTGGAAAAGGTGATGTTGTGCTAGTTCCAGGTCTAAGGTTAGGGACACATGGCTGTTTCTGTGTTTGTGCTTCTTGGGACCCCTGAGTCTCCATGTAAGAAATCTGGTCACTTTATCAGAGATAACACAAGGTGACAACAGGTAGAGAAAAGAGGCCCTGGCACCACTTAGAGAAAGAGGGAAACAGTACACTCAAAGTCTGCCAGTCTATCTCTTGCTCCAGCACCAGCTATCATCAGATTATAGCTCTATGGGATTTCAACTGAGACCAGCAGAACTGTCTAACAGGGCCCAGTCAAGCCACATAACCATGAGAGAGAGGGGAATGGTATTGCTTTAAGCTACTAAGTTCCAGAACTGTCTGTTATGCAGCAATAGGTAACTGAAACAGGTATCACTTCTCAGCATTACAGGAAGCATAATTACATTACTTATTCCATAAACTATATATTTCAGATTATATATAATAAAGCAGATATATACATATATATATAGATAGATAGATAGATATATACACACACACAGTCATTTCTGATGTTATCTGACATAGGTAGTGCTAAAAATATCTCAAGTTATGCAAAATTTTGTAATATGAACCACAGGGCCAATAAGAAACATGGAGTTAGGGGTATGACACTCAAGAACAATGTCAGTGACACATAATAAAATAAAGATGGAAACCCAGTAAATATGGAACCAGAGTTTTTCATGTATGAATAATTGACAAATACATACATACTGCAATAAATATGGCACTTTACCTTGATCAACACATGAAGTTTGCTTGTGGAAGTAAATGTGAGAAGAGTTGCATCTGTGAGTTATTGAAAAGTGGTCAAAGGAGGATTATCTAAATCAGGCAGAAATTTGTAACACTTAAATGCATTTGAGTGTGGCTCATAACACTTGTGTGCTGAGCTGAGGTAGTTGATATGATTTCGACATGTATGTGCCTTCATCTGTTCTGAGTATTGGCACACAGCTTTGTTCACTTGAGTGCAGTTTTCCTGTTCACTCAGTGTTTCTTGAGGATAAAATTGCGCTAAAGTGTAAACAAAATTTGTGTTTTGCTAAAACTGTTTCCAAATATTTAAATTTGTGTTTTCAATACATATATGTTATACCAGAACTGACTGTATATGAATCCCTATAAAAAGTCTTGAATTACAAAGAAAAAACAGTGAATGGAATGGTGAACAATAATGTATGTTGAGTAGAGACAAAACACTATAATGGAAAGAGAAAAGAAAGAGACCATAATGACTAGGAGAATCAGTCTGTTTTTCAGTAAAAAAGAGGAATTGCTGCAGAGCAGTGAAGGATGAGTAGTATATAAATACCAAGGTGGAGGGACTGCATAATAACAGCACTGAGCACAGTAATGCGTCAGGGATTATCTAACAAACAGAGGAAAGAGAGCATCTGGTCGTGAAAACTAGAATAAATAAATAAATAAAAAAGAATGTTAATACCCAGATTATGAAAACCCTTGAGTATAAGAAAATATCTTTATAACTGTGGCAGCTAATAGAGAAGCATAAGTTATTAAGCTTAAGAACAGGAAAAGGGTGAGATTTTTTTTTCCCACAAATGTGACTTTATCATTAGCTTAGAGGATATATTAGAGTCAAGTAGGAGAAAAACAAATGGCTCCTTAATGTCCAGTTCCATAGACCTTTGTAGGTTTCTCATGTCCAATTGAGGTTTGCGGTATACCAACCTTCTGCCATATAAAATGCCCAAGGATTATAAAAGGTTTTAAATAAATTTATTTTAAAAATGTGACATTTTATTCTCCATAAGCATTCTATGCGATAGGTCTATATCTATCCAGTGTTCCTTAATTTCAACAAATATAAATGACCTGTTTTTTGAGAGGTTTAACTGAAATTAAAGTTTATTCATATTAATTATACCTAGATGTACTGCATATTTAAGACTGTATAACATGTTTATGAATAAATTATATTCCTATACCAGTGTTATAATTTTAGTTCATATCTTTGTGTGGTGCTTTTGAATTGATTTAAAGTATTTTGCAACATTATACCTTCTAGATAACAGCATTTTACAGTTTGCTTCTAAATGCCACAAGTGTAAAACACATGCTACATCACTTTCAACTGTGGTGATGCAAAAACATGAGGCATTTTGGCTCACAACAGTTATGCTTGATATTAGAAAACCATTAATATTATTTTGTCTTTTAATACATGTAAAAATAGTCCAGGGGCAGTGTTTCACAATTATAATTCTAGCACTTTGAGAGGAAGAGATGGACAGATCACCTGAGGTCAGGAGTTTGAGATCAGCCTGGCCAGCATAGTCAAACCCTGTCTCTACTAAAAATACAAAAATTGGCCAGTCATGGTGGTGTAAACCTGTAGTCCCAGCTACTCAGGAGGCTGAGGCAGGAGCATCACTTGAACTAGGGAGGTGGAAGTTTCAGTGAGCCGAAATCACAATTGTGCCACTGCACACCAGCTTGGGTGACAGAGCAAGACTCTGTCACAGAAAAAAAAAAAAAGAATCTGCATATTTCCTTCAAAAGCCAAAAAGAATTCTTATGTATATCCCCTAGGGAAGGATTTGTCTGATGTGTTTAAATAGACAAAACACGACTCTCCTAAGAGCAAGATTTTCCAAAAACCTTTTCCATTGCAAACCTCACCTTGCTGGTGCCATGTGTAGTCTTCGATGAGGAATCTGAACATGCTGTCCTTACTGAGACCTGGTCCTATAACAGCTATATTTCATTCTCTGATATGTCTTTGTTAGCTCTCAAAACCTCAGAATGGACGGAACTCTTGTCACTCTACCACAGGGGATTCCATTGCAGCAGCAGGCAGAGGAAAAGGTACAGCCTTCTAAGGAGCTCTTCAGCACTGGGGAATCTCCAGGAGAGGTAGATAGGAAAAGTTAATCAGCCCCTCTCTGAACATGTCTTTTCCACACAATTCTTCCAAAAGCTTTTCAGCTTACATATTAGTTTTCTATTGCTATGTTTAAAAATTGTAACATTCATAATTTATCGGTTTTCTATTGCTAGGTTTAAAACTTATAAAATGTAGCATATTAACAGAACAGACATTTATTATTTCACAGTTCCCATAGCTATAGAGTTCAGAGAGAGCTTAACTTGGTCCTCTGCTCAGGGTTATTGAGGACTACAACCAAGGTAATGGAAGGGTCCTATCCGAGACTTGGAGTCTTCTTCCAAGCTTTCAGATTGTTGGCAGAATTCAGTTCCTTACTGCTGTGGGACTGAGATTCTCAATTCTGAGAGACTTTCTACTGTTCTTTTTCACATGACCCTCTTTACAACATGTTGGTCTGTTTCTTCCAGACACAAGGAAGAGAAACTCCTGTTTCTAATTTATTTTTCAAAGAAGGTCTAAGTCCTTCGTTAAAATTATTCAACGGATTAAATCAACTTTTTTTTATCTCAAAGAGAACTGATTAGGGGTCCTTATTATATCAGCAAAAACCTTTGAGATTTGCAATATAAAGTAAACTAATCATAGAAGAGAAATATCATCATAATCACTAGTTCTGTCCTACCAACACTACAGGCCAGTGATTTTACAAAGGCATGGATTATTGGAGATAATCTTAGAATTCTTCCTATCATAACCCCAAACTCAGTAAAATCCTGAAGTAACACATACTCTTTGTGAAAGGTACCTTTCCTTTGTAGTTCTTGCCAAGATTATCTTTAAAAATTTGTTTAGTATCTGCCTTACAAATGGCAGAATTAGTGTCTTTTTTTTTTTATCAATTATTGTATCCCTAACAATGCAGTATGTATTCAATGACTACTGAAAAAATTAAATAAAAATCACGTTATGCATTATAGATTATTTTGACATTTCTGCCTGATTCTAATGATATATCTTATATGCTATTTACAGGTACACATAATTTTTATTGCCTTCACTTTTGCTGTCTTCTAATTCTGGTCCATTCAATCCCATCACAACACCTTTATAGCATCCAAACATAGAGTAGAAACACTACCATTTGAATATCTAAATCTTTACCTATCCCAAAATATTAATCAATTAACCATTCTATTAGTCAACAGGCATTTATTTAATAGTTGCTTTGGGCTTAGTTCTATACTTGTGGCCAATATTGCTATAGAAGTAATATTATGTAGGAATTTTTTTCTACAATTTTTTTAGAGAAATAAAACTATAATATATAAAACAATAGCCAAGACTACATGAGCACATAAAATAAATGCTAAGATGTGCCATATTGACTGAACATAAATGGTACAGGGTTTCAAGAGAGAGAGAGATCAATGAAGTTTAGGGAAGTTAGGTAAGATTTCAAAAGAAATGTAGTGCTTAAAGAGAACATCGACTAATAGGAAGAGAAAAGTAATGGAAATGTACTGGTATTCACAGTCTATTCCAGCACAACTGGGTTCTGGGGAACTGGACAGGCTGACTCTTGGTGCAGAGATCTAATGTCAGCTGGGTGTCTCAGAACAAAAGACAAAAGATATTAGAGTTGCAATGAGCATCAAGTCTTCATTTTCTCCTTAGACAGCTCACCTATGCCCATGACTTACATTGCATATCTATACTGTAACAACTTCCAACTTTTCTTATAATCAGATGTCTTTCTGAACTGAAGGTAATAATAACTCACACTTACTAAGCTCTTTCTAATTATATGCCAACCACTGTTTTGACTCCAACAGGGTTATCCCACAAGGAATCTTAAACTTTTCAAAGTTAGATATATGATCTTTCCTTTAAAATCTATGTCTCTTTCCGTCTTTCCACAACCACCCATTGGCTCATACCACAAATCTTAAAATCTTTGTGAGTCTAAATAAACCAGGATTCTCTCATTTCCATCTCCTAAAACTTACTTGAGCCAGTGCACTTTTTTTTTTTTTTTTTGGAGTTTTGCTCTTGTCACTCAGGCTGCATTGGTGGTACGATCTCAATTCACGGCCACCTCTGCCTCCTGGGTACAAGCAATCATCCTGCCTCAGCCTCCTAAGCAGGTGGAATTACAGGCACATGCCCCCATGGTCAGCTATTTTTTTGTATTTTTAGTAGAAACGAGGTTTTTACCATGTTAGCCAGGCTGGTCTTGAACTCTTGACCTCAGGTGATCTGCCCGCCTCGGCCTCCCAAAGTGCTGGGATTACAGGCTTCAGCCACTGTGCCCAGAAGCACTTCTTTCCTTATCTAAGCAACATCTCTGTCACTTGAACTACTGCCACAACTAATCTCATTAGAAATGCTCTTGACCCCCTCCACAGTTTTCTCCATACAATATCAAAGTGCAAATCTTTTTCTCTCCGACTGAATAACCATCAGTGTCTTCCTGTTTCACTTCTGATTAAAACACAAGGCCTTACACATCTCGCAAGACCCTGTGTGATGTACTCCCACCCCCAACTTGCTGATTATATATTGTGCTCCCTGCTAAGTTCCAGGCAAAGGGATCCTCTTTCAGTTCTCCAAACAAATCAAACTCCATCTCAGTGTCATCCCATATGCTGTTCACCTTTTCTGGAATGGTTCCCCAACCCCATTTCTTTGCCTAGTTTAATCTTCCTAATATCGTACCTCTAAGTTTAAATATCCCACCTCGAAACAGGCTTCTCTGGCTCCCTAGATGGGTAAGTTAAGGTCTCTCTTACATACTCACATAAACTTCTTCTTTTCAAATTGAGTGTTTGAGATGAATTTCTACTGTGTAGTACATTTCATTGTTGTAATTAATTATAATTAAGTTTATTTTTCTGTGAACGGTGTCTTCCAAAGTATCTGCAGTTACCTCTGTTCTATTCTTTTATATTTCCAATGTCTAATACAGTGTTTATTGAGATAACACATTCAACTATAAAAATTGGTCCTTAGCACCAAAGGGCAGCTAAGTTTTAACTTGACTACATGATATGTATCCCCCAAAAAATCCACATATTTAACTAATATCCCTATATTTTTAGGATAAACTTTAATTTTAATCAGATATTTGCTCTAATGTTCTACATTGCCAAAAAAAAAATAACTAAAAGAAAATGCCATTCTGTAAACAAACAAAAGTAGCAATTTAAAAAATCTCTTCCAAAATAGTATTGTTAGATTTTTTATTAATTAGAAAGTCATTCATTTTAAAGACATTACAGAAATTAATGAGACATGGTGTTTAGAATTAACACTATGTACATTCTACATGGTTCTATTATTACCATCAAGTTCATTTAAAGGAAAACAATTAGATTATCATTGGGAAGGTGGCCACTGTGATAAGGAGAGAGCACAAGCTTCTATTGGAGGAACCCTCTTGGTATATATAGTACCATCTGGAAAAGAGTTGCTATCTTATTATTGACATTTCAAATATATATACACATACACACACACACACACACACACACACACACACACATAGAGAGAGAGAGAGAGCAAATTTGGGATGGAATGAATGCACTTTTTATGTAGACTTTTTGAAAAATTATCTTAAACTGTATTCTGCTCTAATATGGATCTCTAAGGGCAAAGAAATTATGACTGAGTGAGATGAATTTCATTTGTGCCTCAATGTTTAAGTATTGTATTTTAATATAGGCATTTCCATTTTTTAAATAAGTGTTTTTTTTAAATTCCTTTCAGATTATGAATGTTGGCTTATTACAATATTTTTATTAAAAAATTTAAAATTTCAATTTGAACTAAATTTCAGGTTCAAATGAGTGTTCAGTCAGGACAACTAATTGGAGAAGATGCTAAAATGCATTGTATCAAGTAGCAATCTGTTATATTGGGTAGAAAATTCTAGTTCTTCAAACAGCAGAGAATATAGTTTGTTCAGTAAATCTATGAAAAAAACAATCACAAGTTTTTCATGCAGATCTTAAGCAATTATAAGGTTGTTATTCCTCTTCTCAATGCTAGATCACTTCAAGGGCAAGAATTAAAAATATTTCACAATGCTAAGAAATAGTTTATTTTTGGCTGGGCTCGGTGGCTCGGCCTCCCAAAGTCCTGGAATCCCAGCACTTTGGGAGGCCGAGGGGAGTGGATCATGAGGTCAGAAGATTGAGACCATCCTGACTAACACGGTGAAAAGCTGTCTCTACTAAAAATAGAAAAAATGAGCCGGGCATAGTGGCACGCGCCTGTAGTCCCAGCTACTCAGGAGGCTGAGTCAGGAGAATCACTTGAACCCAGGAGGTGAAAGTTTCAGTGAGCTGAGATCTCCAGCCTGGATGACAGAGCGAGACTCGGTCTAAAAAAAAAAAAAAAAGAAATAGTTTATTTTCTGTTTTGTTTTAATTTAATTAAAATGATTTTAATCAGGACAAGGAAATCAGTGACTTGGTCAATTCTGAAATTGTCATCATGATGAACTTTAAGAGACACAGTTGCTTTATCTCTTTTAAAAGCTAATATTTTGGCCCAGTGTGGTGGCTCACGCCTGTAATCACAGCACTTTGGAAGCCCAAGACCAGCAGATCACTTGAGGTCAGAAGTTCAAGACCAGCCGGACCAACATGCTGAAAACCATTCTCTACTAAAAGTACAAAAATTAGCTGGGCATGGTGGTGGGCGCCTGTAATCCCAGCTGCTTCGGAGGCTAAGGCAGGAGAATCGCTTGAGCCCAGGAGTCAGGAGTTGCAGTGAGCCCAGATCGTGCCAGTGCACTCCAGCCTGGGTGACAGAGTTAAAAAAGAAAAAAAAAAAAAAACTCGAATATCATTGTCATGTATTGATTATTGGATAGAGCAAATAAATGGGCACACTTAAAATTTAAAGAGCTAAAATTAGCACTTGAGAACATTTTGACAGGTAAGACATGCCTGAGCAGTGCAGCACACACTTTTATAAGCTAAAACCCTTTGGAAACAGGCTTCACAAGAAGTATTGGCAATGATCCCATAACCTCACGTTATGAACTCATTACTAAATTAGGAATATAAGGTTCTGGCTTGGAAACTTGGTGAATTTCAGGGTAAGAGCGTAACATTTAAAACCCATCACCAAGAGTTCTCAACTCTGGTACCACTCCAGAAAGACAGCTGCTGATTAAACTGATAACATGATACCCAAGGGCCAGAGAACTTACAATGTGCCTAAGAATATTTTCCACCGAGAGGTTTTTGTTTGGAGAGTTAATAGACATATGCAAATAACCACAGCATACAAACCGTTGTGGATTATGTTTTTAACCCAAAATCGTCCAGAGGAGTCTTTTCTCCCTGTCTAAATAAACATTTAAAACAGGGGAGGGAAAACTGGTTAAATGACCGTAGTGTCCGTTTCTGGACCCTTCATTTTTAGCCCTGAAATACGTCCTTACTGATGCCACCTCTAAGCCCTGAGGAAAGTCCTAACTGATGGTGGTGCCACCTTTGGAGTCCGCATTTCAGATCGCCCTGATCCGGTTTCGGGACTTCTGGGAGCGAACCCCGGGCCGCGTCATCCAGCGTGACTATCTGGGGCTACGGCTGTCCCTGGCCCCTGCACCTCCGAGGCGCTGAGGGGCCAAGCAGTGCCCAGGGGCGGACGGGGCGGACGAAGGCCCTGCGCGGGCCGTCCCCACCTATCGCGCTCAGGATCCCGTGGGCGCAGCAGGTGGCGACGCGGGCTCGGTGGCGCTTTGCTGGCAGAGGCTGCAGGACCGGCGCAGCTATGCACCAGGGAGTCCCGCACTCTGTCCGACGCCTGGCCCGGGACCCTGAGCTGTTTTCTTGCCGCCGCCCCCGGGCTCCCGGCATGTGTGCTCCCACCGGTGGGGGGAAGGCAGGGGCGGGAGGCTCCTG